>JAULBM010183615.1:0-17654 GCA_032357055.1 Geukensia granosissima
TTTAACTTGTTTTCGTCCTGAATATGCAAGAAATATTTGCCACTGGACGTTAAACAACAATCAATCAATCAATCAATAAATTTTGGTCTGGTTGTGTTAAGTAATTTGTGCATCGAATGTTTCGTCAAAATCATAATAATTTCACCATAAAAATAAGCAGATGAATATTTGAAAGGTAAACGTTCAGTTATTGTAAGAAAAGAAACGAAAACCATATGGGATACCTTGAATATAGAAATTTGAGATTTTGCCTTCTACTTGCATTATAGGGATCACATTGTTTTCACCTTTTTTATTTTAAGCTAAATGGGAAGAAAATAAATACAAATATGTCGATGGTTGTCAAATGAAAACATTAGAATACAAAATTACCAATGTTCAATACATATGGAGATTTTGAAATACTATATGTACATTTTAAGGAGCAACCTCTCTTCAGTATCATTAGAACCATAACATTGGATGTCAAAGATCGAAAAGAAGCACTCAAATAAAAAAATAGAAAAAGGAAGCCAAATTGAACGGCTGGGACAACTGCTAACTGCAATAATTAGAGAGGTATTTCGTTTACATATTGTTTGGGTAAAAAATCAATTCCAAAAATGAAATGGTTTGACCCATTATTACTTGTTATGTCTTTAACAAACTATTTATGAAATTTTGCAAAAAAAAAGTGCAGAATTATTTCAAAGACTGTTCATGTTCGTGAAAAAAAAAACTTTTATATTTACCAATTGCTTATTTTGTTTTAACTGTTTAATAGCCGTCTTGTTCGTGTCATCGAGATTACCGTGTCTGTCGACTTTCACCTTTTGCCTGTCCCTCCTGTTTTCTTTCGCTTCCACTGACTATTAATTATGTATTAAAAATAGTAAAATTATTTTTTCATGATTACTTATGATCTATTTGTTTTTCAAATTGACCTTTAGCAAATGAGTAGCGTATTAAATTTTGCTTTCTCACATTTGTTTAAATCGCTGTATCTTCATGTGCAAGAAATATATTTTCATTGATTTAGAAGGAGGCTATGGTTTACCCTTTAAATCCTTTATTAACTGCAATGAGTACTTACAATCATAGGTAGTGGGAAAATATTCATGAAGTATTTTTTGTTTTAACAAAAAAAAAAAAAAAAAAAAAAAAAAAATGAAATGCGTTAAGGAAGTGATTTTGTCATCAACTAGATATGTCTAAAAGATGAAGATCATGAAAATCAACAAGTTAAAAGTTAAAGAGAATTCATCAATGATTTGAAAATAAGATTTAAAGTCATTTCACGATAAAAAAGACGTCGTGAAAGCACCTAAACTCCTATAAAAATCTGGGGAAATGTGGGATTGAAATTTAAGATGTTTGGGATTTTAATATAATCCAAAAGTCTCATCAAGTTTCTATCCTCGGAATTTTTTAAGCTAGAAAATAAAGTTTTCTTACCCGAAACAATACAGTTCAACAAGTTTCCAAAATATTTTTAATTCATAAAACTTCAACGCTTACACTGAAATATTTTGGATATAATTACTTAGCTTTATAAGTTTTAAAGTTCAAAAAATCTTCCAATGCAGTGTAACTTTATAAAGTGGTTTTTGATGTAAAGTCTAGAAAGTATATATTCCATATTATTTCTTTCAAAAATGTTCCTAATAACAGACAATTGCAAGTCGTTAAAGTTAATTAGACTTCTAAGCTGTCTGACATCAGTGAACAAGCCCCTTAATGATGAAACCAACATAATTTACTTGATGCAATCACCCCAATTGTGCCCTGAACCCATGAGATATAGTCTATTGACAACCAATGGGTTGTATTTAATTTCAAGTAATATCCGTAGTACATTAACATGTAGCGATTGACCTGTAGACATCGACCTGCTATTCTAAATATAATATGATGTCCCTGAAGATCATTACGAAATTGTTCTTATTTGATAATTACTTTATTTCCTACAACTGTATTGAGTGAATCAATTTTACCTTTTCTCTGCAAAAGCATGAGTATCTGCTCGTTATTTACTCTTAGAAAAAGTTATGGCTAGATTTGGTCAGTGAAATTTTAGATAATGCTTACAGGATGATATAAGATGATAATTATATAATAACATTGGATAAATTAAAGAATAAAAAGCATTCTATCCGGAATACAAAATTGGCTTTTTTCACAAAATAATGGGTTTCAGAACTTATAAAACCAGCCATCGGACAAAAATATTTTATAGGACACTTTTGCAGCTTAAAGTAAGTAATGAGATTTGCGTAAAATTTATTGCATTCAAGGTCATAGATGTTGCATGGAAGTCTCCAAAATTGAATTTTTGACACAGGAAATGTCAATATTCCATATTTATGACCAAGTGTATATGGAGGAAATAATAATGCAGACATCAGCGTCTTGAAGTTAGCAAAATGGGTCCAAAGGGCAACAATGAATGTTCGCAAAAATAGGGATTTCTTATCTACAATTGCAAGATGCATTGTTTCTAGTGTTGTTTTTCCTTAGGGATTTCTTATCTACAATTGCAAGATGCATTGTTTCTAGTGTTGTTTTTCCTACGTTTTTTTCTTTTGCTTATATTTCCAAGAAAGAAGGAATTTTAAAAGCAAAATTCTTCCATTATTTAAGCTATTGCACAATACTTGAGTATTGCATAAGAACGTTAATTATATTCAATATACATATTCTGAGAAAATGTCCTATGTCGTGCTAACTAACAACAATTGAGTAGTTGAAATTATGAGTATTCTGACATACATTTAAAGTCATTTGAATTTTTGTTTCTTTTTTTTATATGCAACAGTATATGTTTTTTTTTCCAAGTAAACGAAATAGCTAATACAATTAGTATTTACTTTATATATGTATATATATTGTCATCATTTTTCCACATCTATCGACCTTTTGAACTGTTCTGTAAAAGTCGTATCGTAGTGAGCGCTGGAAAATGAACTTGACCCGAATATATCAGCTTTTGAACCGAATATATCAATCGATTCTCCCAGTTTCATCCAGTATTTTAAAGCCTTTTTGACATCGTGCTATTCTTAATTCCCATTTTTGTGTCGCCTGCTTCTAGCAACGCGACATATATGGATCACTTTTTCGTCCTGCGTCCCCGTCGTCATACGTCGTCACACTTTTTAATCCACTACTACTCTTAAACCATTGAACCGAGTTTAACCAAACTTTCACACATTCATTATTATTATGAGGTTTTCTCAAATTTCAATATTTTAAATTTTACTGGGTTTAACTTATAAATGCAGTGAAAAAGGGGTTACTGTTTCTAATCTACTGCTCCTCCTTAACCACTCAATAGAAAATAAACAAACTTGCAAAGATTCTTTATCAATGAATGTAGTAATGAACCTCCTGTTTTATTTTCCCAGGAATACAGTGAAGTAAATTCTTAGTGCAAAGGATGAGGGTTGTCAAGGCCCATTTTTGGCCCAAAAATCGGTTAATTTCTGTTATTTTATATTTTTTGTATTGAACAGTGTCTATAAAAAGAAAATCCAGCAGAATTTTAAATTAAATTAGTTCTACAGTGGTCACATGACAAAAAGAAAATGCTAAAAATGTAAAAATACTAAGAAATTAATCATTTTCATGCAATATTTGATACTATTTTGTCGATTTTAATATAGATCGAACAAAAACATCCCAACCAAACTCTGCAAAGAAAAGACCTATTATGTAAAAATGATTGGTTAAAATAAGGTCGTGATGTTTTTGTGTGATCATATCTATTTTGAACAAAACACCTCCAAAAATTGAGTTTTTATATCGAAAATGTTAAATTCTTGCCAAAATTGTCGAATATACCCTTTCATTTTGTCGAAATGACGAAAAGTATACAAGAAAAAGTAAAGAATTATTAAAAGACGATTATTAAACATCATATTTACCACAACTTATTATGTGTCACAAAATCTAAAATTTGGGCCAAATATGGTGCTTAACGTACCTACTCCTTTGACTTGCAGTATACTGAAAAGGGTTGGACAGCAGATTTTAACAAAATCTTTATAAACAGAGGTAGCATTGTACCTCTTATTTTAATTTTCAAGAAAATAAATATTTTTGGCTGCACTTTTGCCTTTTAAAATGCGGTTAGAAAAAGACGGGTACCTTTCCTAACCTGCTAGTCCTCCTAAACCACATATTAAATAGAAATTTAACAATTTTTTCAGATACTCTTCATCAGTGATGTACATGTAGTATTGCAAATCCTATTTTATATTCCCAGGAAGTCGGTGCTTTAAAATCTCTCTGAATTTTGCTGAAAAGAGAGGAGGTGATAATTTCCAATCCCTACCCCTTTCTTAACCACTCAAAAAAATTACCAAACTTATTGGCTTTAATGATTGCCCTCCAAGGAAAATAGCAAGCTGGCGACAAATGTCTTCCGGGGAAGACTCAATGCTAAGTTCAACAAAGTTTTATATGATCTTTCGTTTAACAAAAAATTTATTCTTGTTAATGTCGAGGAACACATGTCAATTTTTCTTGAAAGTTACGTCTTTCCGACTTTCGTTATATCCTGCTGGGTCATAGTTTTTTTCGATTCCTGGGACGACTATGCAAAAAAAGTTTGAATAGCAAAACCAACATAAAGAAATGTAACCCATTTTATGAAATTTTTTTTGCCAACTGAAGCGGTAACAAAGTTATCATACGTTTCTTCCATCAAGCTGGCGTTGTTTACTCAAATGACGTTGATGATTTACCCGTGACGTCATGATTGCTATTTCGCGGATTTTTTGGTTGGATGACCAGCTTTTCTTTTTATCGATATTCTTTTTCAAGCTTTTCTGGAGTGCGATTTTTGGGCTTAACACTTACTTATATGTGCGTTTCCGCCTCTGTTTTTTTTTATTAAAACCAGAAGAAATTATTATCCAAAGGTTAACGGTTCATGCTTTACAATATGCAGGAGTTTTTACAAAATAGTATCTGCCCCTGAATTTTGCTACGAGGATTTACTTTTGTGAGTTAGCCATCTTCGTTATTTTGCGGGAGAGCTGATATTTGACCTAGGTAAAGTAATTTGAAAAATTGCGCACATTTTGTTATTCGGACACTTATTGATTAATCCAAGTAAATTTACTTCATTATTTCGCAGCTTTGACAGTGTGTACTCCTGGTCGCGCGCTAGCGCGTGAACGACCACTTCCTGCAATTAAATGGCAAATTTTATAATGTAAAATCCCCGTAGAGATTTTAAAACTTGACGCAGCTTATAATACACCGTAATTGCTAAAAAGTATTATTGAAAATTGCTGGCACTTTTTTCAATCTACAAAATTAAATCTTAAAAATTTTCTTTCATAACCCTTTTCCCGTTCCAAGAAACTCTTACATAAGGTATACAAAAAACGTAGTGTATTTGACAAAAAACCCTTTTGATGCATACACGATTATACTTAAATAATAAAAACGATATCTTGTTGCCGTGTATTCGTAATACTTATTTAGAATAAACTTTTTTACTGCGTATTATTGGCCAAAAAGAGTATCCGCGAATAAATATCAAGACTTGCGCATTTTTCAATAAATATTAAGGATAATTTGAATAAAAGCTTGATAATTTAAACATTCTATAAAACTGAACGATGATAAATAAATTATCGGAATTTTGAACGCAAGATATTCTAAAATATCATCTCCGCTCGCCAGTTAATGAATCTTTGTACTCGTTCGCTACGTTTATTCGCCGCAAAGATTCATATTCTGGCCCGCGGAATGATTTTTACGACATCTAGATATCAAAAATCTTGATAAATTATACTTATTTTAGAAAAACAATTAACAGACCAATTGATAAGGGATTCTCTTGCATGATTTGCTGAGTTAATTTGTGTAGAGCAACCAAAGACCTTTTCGTTGTTGTGAAATGTTGTCGTAAAGCAAAAAAAAAAAAGCTTCTTCTCTAAATTTGATCTTTATCCCTTTAACAATACAAGCATCTGAGAGCACAGGAGGAAATTTTATGACATAAAATGTTATTGTGATTGAAAGATATACCCATTTGACTTTACTGTTTTAATTACACATGTTCTGTTTTTTTTAAATCCTGGTCGATTTACATGAAAATTTCATCTTCTTTATTGTTGTGGGGCTTAAAAACAAATTCATTTTGTCACTACAGTTAGTTTAATTTAGATACCATTGATATAAAATTCTAGAATAGTCGTTAAATTGTAGGCCTGTTGTCAGAAGACTTTCAACCACTAACCACTCATGAAAATACATGTAGTTATCCTAATTATAGATCACACAAACTCTTTTATAGACATTAAATCGACTACCAAAGCGCCAATTTCGGCCTAAAGAATGACCCAAAAATTGGAACAAAAGTAATTTTCACCAAAACAAGAAGCCTTCGACATCACATACTTCCTTCGAATCAAGGAATTGTACCGCAAAAACACAAAATTCCAATAAGCCTACAAAATGAAAGAAGAAAATGTAACAATTAGAAAACGTTAAACTTAACATCATGTTATTAAATTATGCAAACACACGAACAAGCAAACCTGGGCATCTAAAACAAAAATAAAGGCTCTCTTCAGCCTGTGTTGCTCACCTTAATTGTTTTTAATAAAAAATAATGAATGGCGAAGCCAAATATTGTGCGCAATTATCTTCTCAAGTGCTGGTATATCGCATACTAAAATATCGTATCTTTAGAATCTAAGAAAAAACACTTGATTACTTCATCATAAGGCACATAAGTATTTATTTGGTTTCAGTCCATTCATTTCTTCTTGAAAATCCTTTATATATGTTTTAAAACTACCAATATTGAGTACATAAAAAATGGGTATGCTATATGAACTTTTAAATCATTATCATTAATAATTATACCGAAACAGAGGAAGTCAGAGATCCAAACACAGCAAAAGAACAGGCACTCAAATTCAAACAAATCAAAATGGGAAACCAAATCCGACAGTGACAACTTCAATTCTTTTTGGAGTCTTCTGTATTTTCAGTGCTTTCGAATTTAAGCAAATGCAACAAATTTGTGTAAAACATTGTTTGAAAGATTGAGCTTGTAAATAACCTCGTGGACATGATCAACCAGCAGAGATATCGAACCTGTGATTTCAAAATACAAAATAATATATATGGAAAAATGAGGATATTCTGTATGAACATTATAGGTGTAACATTTCAACAGTAGCATAAGTACATTGAACCCTTTAAAAAGGTTAAACTAAACTACCGACTCGCAGCAATCATGGATGTCAGATTGCCACAAATGTAAAGAATCTTTGTAAGTTTCATGTAAACAATATTCATTTGTTTTTTTCAGTCATTTATTTGTTTCCCATAAAAGTTACTTCATGTGTATTTCGCAAAGTGTTGAATACTTAACACATTCCCTCCTGGTGGATATCTTGGATGACAGTTTCGCCACCAATTTGAGAATTGTAAGCACCTCATTAGAAATATATTTACCGTGTTTGGTTTCAAACCATTTAAAATGTGGTTGACATCGACTCCTAAATCTCCTGATGAATCAGCACCAAAGAAACAGTTCTTAAGTAACAATGACATTATGTTTGGTTTCAATCTATCAAGAGGTTTTAAAAATTCTTTTGTATGTATTTTCCAGAGGGTGCCATGAAAAAAAAAAGTCCCACTGGCGCCCAGTTTCGATTTCGGATTGGCATCAAAATAACAACACCTTGGTAGCAATTTATAAAAACATTCACTCCATGTTGAGATTTAATCTATTCAAAACCTCTTGATAGATTGAAACCAAACATAATGTCATTGTTACTTAAGAGTAAAAAAAACCCCATATATATAGGAAAACACTGAATCATATTCTACAAACTATGAACGAAACAAGTTGCAAATACATACCTCCAATAGAAAGTCAAGACTAAAAGTGTTTTCTACGTTTTGTTTAGTTTACCGTTCGGTAATTTAAAAAAAAAAACTGCTTTCAACTTCAATAATAGCTCTCTTTTTTTCTAATTCCTGCAGCAATTGTGCAGAAGTATCAATGTTAAACAATGTTTACCTCTAAAAATACGTCATTGATATTAAGTCTTAGTGAGAAAATATAAAAAACGATAGTTTCTTAAATCCGCCAGACCCAAAGGTTCATTTGGCAAAATGCAATCACTATTCGTCTGTCATTCATTCGTCAACAATTTACATTTTAGTTCCATCTTCTTTGGGTGGTTAACTTTAGGAATTGCATTTGAGGTTCCAATCAGTTATCCAACATCGCTGCCGTTATTTAAACCAGAAAATATGTTTACATGTTTAAACAAATTTTCGCCGAAATCGCCGAAGTAACCAAGGCCAAACTTTAGTTGAATGGTCCTTTAGGGGTGGTAAAGAAACGTTTGTGTCCAGCCACCAAAACGACTAAGATGACCGTCTAGAGAACAAGAAACTATAAATAACTTATCTAATATCGTCTTGTCTGAAACTTATCCTCAATGTGTAGGGAAAGGAATTCAAAGATACCAAATGGGCAGACAGAACTTGTTAAGTCGGAAGACAGACAAGACCATGACCCGAAAGACAAACAAAGAACACACAACTCTGTACTGAAAACTAAAGCTGAGTTCATCCCTGCAAACACGGACTAACTATTATATTCACCAAAGACAAACTAATTTTAACATTTGATCCTTAAGGATTTGACACAAAATATTAGTGGAATAAGTCCTTTATTGAATTAAATTATATCCGGCATTCCCAAATAGATATAAAATAGATATTGGGTAAATGTCAAAAGAAACCAAACACCGTCTATCCCCTATCCGGAAGTAACGGACGAAATGGCTCTTATATTCGGGTCGTCACAAGGTTTTCAAAAACTGTGGAATCCGAAGCCCTTCTGAAGTACTCTTTGTCGCCGAAAAAGAATTTAAAACTTTATGCGTAAAATTTAGTAAATCTTGTCTCAATGTTATTTATATAAATACAGAAGACAAAGTAAAAGAAAAAACAGACAAACAATCGGCTACTGACTAGGAACAGGTACATGATATATGTCATGGGGTGAAACATGTATTGGTGGTACAAAGACTCCCAAAATCGAAGTAAACGGCAATATTAAAACGTAGCTATGATAGAAAAGACATACCGTAAAATCATACAAAGTTTCAAGGATCCAATTAGATAAATACTTAACAATAATAATTTTCCAAAACAAATGCAAGATGAAGAAATCTCTTTAGACTGCATGCAGTTCCTGAAAGCGTGCTCAGGGTGAACACTATTGTAAAACATCAAGTTGATAGAAAGAAAGGATATGGTATTCATGACACAAAAAATATACAAGTAAACTCTCATCAAAGGAATAGTGGTTTGATTGCTGTTCTTCATCATCTCAATGTCATACTGAGACTTCAACACGCCCTTAAGCATGGAGTAATAACTCGGAACCAATTTAAGTTAAATACGGCCCCTAGCAGCAGTTTGAGCGGAATGTTTTCCTAGATGTCGATTACACTACATCTGTGCATTGAAGCACACAAATGCGGTGTAAGGTTATTACAGATATACACGGGCAAAGAAATCGACCAAAATCTTCATAAGTTGCCCGACAGTGATACATACAAAATATACAAAATCAAACAATACTCAGGGCACATCAAGATTTTTTATTTTATCGGCTGTTTCAAATAGCTCAAATAGGGCAAATATTAAACAGATGAACTGCTGGATAATTTTCAATTCAGACACAAGCAAAAAAAGGAAATGAATAGTACACATTAAGGTAGTTATCTCAAGAATAAATACAGCACAACTGAAAAATAAAATCTTACGTATTCAACCACGACCAGATTTTCTACGGCCTCCACACAGCACAAGACACCATCTAATATATAGTATGTAATAAAAGAAAAAGAAAAGACATTGTATAAATATTCATGACACAAAAATATCATATCTACAAGTAAATATAAAGCGGTTTGGTTGCTGTTCTTTATCTCAAACCCACAGTGAGGACTTCAACATTAAACGCAGTATGTCCGACGATTTAATACTGCATTGACGTGAGGAAAATAAATGGTTGCAATGCCATTACATTAGTATTTGTTCTATTTATTGTTATGCCATAACCTGGCACATTTTTCTTCCCAGACAAACTTAACCTTAGACCTTACGGAAAATTTACTTTATAGACTTTTGTCTTATACTGATGTGTTAATTGGAAACCAGTTATGTTGAAATGGTACCTAGAGGGTCCCTTCCAAAATATATCAGATATATATATGACATTGCAACAAATACCTAACTAATTCACCAATCAGATTTCGCCATGAGTTTTACCTGTAGTATTTTCATTTCATTTCATAATTTCAAATAATTTATTTCCTGAAATAACCTAAGCAATTTCCGATGTTACATTTCAACAAGTAACTGACTAATCAAATTTCGCCGTGGATTTACCTCTAAAGTATAAGGTATAAAAAGCCGACGCCTACTAAATACCTTACGTATTTAAATGTACAATGATAATATTAACCGAATAAGTTTTGTTTATTTACAGTTTTACTACATATTCAAATAAAAATGTATTTACAAGTACGTCGCTATTGAAAACGTGTTGTTTGAATTTTATCAATATTTATATATCAACGTTAACATATATAAAAAATAATTGTCTTTCGGCAAGGTAAAACACTAGGAATTTGAGATGATTTAATCTACCTCAAAGTAGCCAAATGCTATAATGTTTAAAATAGAGTAAACAACAGTTTGTATTGCAATTTACCACGCTACGAGACTTGATATTTATTGAAATAAAGAAAGTTATCAAAATCAAATGTTACAGACCTGGGGAACGTCCCCAGTCTGCATTTTTCATCTTCTGAATGGGCTTAACAAAAAGACATCTTTAGCCATTTCTACGCTTTTATCAGACTCCTAATTACATCACATGACAAGTACAAAGCGGGAAAAGGGGAACAACTCACACTCAAATTCAAAATTACACAAAAACACTTACGACCATACAACATAGGATATAACACAAAAGCCAAATGTCCTTTATTATTATTATATAGTACTATTACATAACAGACAAGCAAATGTATTTGACCTGGCAATGACACTACAGAAAGGTTATTGAGCTAGGTCTAGATCGCTATGCTTAAATAACTATATATACTGACAGCTGTGTTCCCGTGCGAGTTTGTGGTTAGTAATTAATCCTTGACTATATCATATTAGTATCAATATTGTATAAATTACTAGTTAACGTTAGCCTATAGTTATTTATTTTTTTTTTTTAATTGATGTTGTGTTACGACATTCGTATTTAAATGTATTATCAATATTTTTCAATAGTCTTACAAATAAAAAAAAATCAAATGACGTCTAAGACGCTACAGCCGAGTTGCTGGATGGACAGGAAGTGAAGATTTTGTGTGGTTGACAATATGGTTAGGGAAGAGCTTTTGTCTTTAAAATTTCAACAAAGAATGTTAATAGTTCTCTCCTAATTCATTAATTGATATAATAATATACCATATTGCATGTTATTTTTGGTGTTTTCGTCCGGAAACCTTATTTTTACAAAATTTTCTAAGTATTTTTTTGCGACTGTGAACTTGACCTTAAACTATTTTGTTCCAAAATCAATAGGATTCTCACTTGCTTAATATATAACAATATCTTTAAGTTTCATTTGAATTGGATGCGCTCTTTTGGAGTTATCGTCTGGAAACCATATTTTAACAAAATTTTCTAAGTATTTTTTGCGACAGTGACCTTGACCTTAAACAGATTTTCTCCAAAATCAACAGGGTTCTCACCTGCTTAATTTATAACAATATCATTAAGTTGTTTTTGAATCAGATGTTAACTTTTGGAGTTATCGTAAAGAAATCAAGAATCACACTCGCCCGCCCGCCATCATGAAACTAATAGCCGAGATCAACTTCTTTGCAACTCGGCTAAAAATGCTCTTGCTGTGTATTTAGCCAAATTTCAAAAAAAAGAGGGGGTTGATTTGATAAAAAGTCAGGGTCGATAAAGGAGAGCATTGTGGGGAAACGTATGTCTTCTGAAGCATGAATAAAAAAACGAAATATAAAAAATTAAGTCTTTCCAAATGTAAAGCAACGATTTAAGATAGTAGAAAATATAAAGATCGTAAAGTGTAAATATTGTAGTTAATTTATATTATTGAAATTTTGTAGCTGTTATTGTTGATGCTAATCAGTTTTAATGTGTGTTTTTTCATCTCATGATTTGATTTTTTAATTGTTAGGCAAATTTTGGCAAAATGCATAGAGTTCTTATGAACTATTTCAGAAAAGTTGCCTCTAAAACATATTCATGGAAATAGAGGCCAAATTACATGAAAGCAATAAGCTGAACTATTTAAACATAGCAGTAACTTAGTTATAATTTTGGTATAAAAGCTGTCTCCTTGAAATGCACATATTGCATACCTTAATTGTCCATATTTATTTAACATTGGTTATTTTGTATTTAGAAACCACTGGGTCGATACATGTACCTCTGCTGGTGGAACATTGGTTCCCAAGGGTATGAGCCCGGTTTTCAGACATGAAATTTAACAAACAATGTTTTCCAAAAAATTTGCTGCATTTGCTAAAATTCTTAACACTCAAAATACGGGAATGCCTTGAAAAGGAACGCAATTAGTAGTTGTCCCTGCCGTTAGATTTGGCTACCCATTTCGATTCGTTGGATTTGAGTGCTTCTTTTGCTATATTTGAATCTTTGACTTTCTATGTTTGGTTTAAATGCTACTGATGAAAGGTTACTATTTGAAATGAACATATAATATACCTAAATTTTCCATATTTATTTGTCATTCATTTGCTAATTTTGTATTTTACCAATTTAAAAAGAATACGTGCATTATTTTTTTTTCTCTTAAAACGGTCATAATGTATCAGCTTCTATAATGACGCAGTTTAATTTGCGCGTGGTGTTGGTTGGATAAACATGATGACTTTAACGATCGACAGACTGATTGGAAGTTTAAATCTTGTTGACTTTATGTCAACCGTATCCATAATATGCACCCTTAATGCAATTTATTGATTAAGTTGTTGTTCGTATGAAGATAGTTTTTGATAAGTCGATGGGCGTCTAACATCATTTGGAATCAGGATGTTTTTCTTAATGTCCTGTAGAATGTAGACACACAGTTAAATCTTTCTTTTGAATATTTGGTTTAAACTAACCATGATCGTATTTTTCTACCATGCATTTTGTTTTCTTTCTATTTCAAAGCATATTACAATCAAAGTTTAATGGCATTTGTCTCATGAAAACAGATTTCCTCCAGCTTAAAAATGCGACTTTTGAAAACTTCTGTCCCTATTTTGTATCCCTATGAGTTCCAGATTTTTTTTATTATCAAATTCAGAAGTTGCAAAACAAGATATTGTTATTAAAATACAAGAGGCTATCAGAATACCGAATCGCTAATCGGATATTGTAATGTCTTTACTTGTAGAGAATAAGTATTTGTATTGGCTACGGAGACGGGCTGGAAATGAAAAATTACCTAATCAACAGGCCTTTGATAGGAGGAATAAATGATAACCATATATGGACTCAGGTCCATTAATTTCGGTCTAATCTATTCCAATAGTATAATTAATAAATAAAGTATATAACACAATTACCGAACAAATCAAAGTCCATAAGACAGTTGGTAACCGCAATGGTTCTGACTTTGTTCAGGTATTTCAAAAGAAATGGTGGGTTAAATCTAGGTTTTACGGCGCGCCAAACCTCCCACTTCCATTGCGGCATAAATGTACAGGTGGTGGTAATCAGTATAAATATTAAATGACATAAGACAGTCATCCACCAAATGACAGTCAAAATGAAATATAAACTTCCTCAGGTTCAGTTATGGCCTTCAATAATGAATGATGTTTAAAACCAGCATAACTTGTTTGTTGAAATGTAAGCTGGGTTTTGCTGCACAATTATATAAACAGGCTCATGTATATTGCAATTTGTATACAACATTTAATTACTAGGCATGTTGGATATTCATCATAATGACAGCAATCTGTAGGTCACAAGGTCAAAGTTCATACATGTACAAGTAATTATGAGCCATATAAGAGAAATGTTATATAACACCTGTTGAATGACCCAGGTGACCTGTTACCAACAAATAAATTGTTTACCTGCAGGCTAATATTAACATTATGTAGACTAGACCAGAGACCACCAATACATATTATCCCCTCAAGTCAAGTTGAGAATGACCATCCATTAAAATGTCAATATTACTTACACAATATTTAACCTGGAAATAGTAATATATTTATTGACTTTAAGGATCAAGTTTTAAGGCCTTTTAAAATTAATATCAATGTGTATCTTAGAACTTAGTACATACGAGTACATGTGGTAAGGAAATTTGATAACTTTTCATTCAAAATAAAATCATTAGATGATTTAATAAGGAAATTGTAAAAAGAAAATTGTTAACCTGTCATGATTTAGCATTTAGATAGAGAAAAGGTCTAGTCATACATTGTAGACCTATTCATTAAATTTCACCTTATATATACACATATATTTTTTCCTGGCTATAAATATTGTCAAAGATTTTTAATGTCATCTAATCAAGATAATGCCTTGAATTGATTTGTGGTGACAGAATGTCTTTTAACAAATATATTGACATGTTTTAATTATATTTATATTTATATATATCTTTTCTATGGACAAAGAATTACATGGAATAGTTTTTTTCAAAATTTTACTAAAACCAAGCATTTTTCTACATGTACTAATATCTGTTCTATGTAAGTGTCTTCAATCATTAGCTAATCTGGCCAAAGGGGACTCTTTCATGTTCTGTCCATTAACCGCCTGTCCAAATGGAACCAATCGTGACAGGGAACATTTATAAAACAGACATGATTTTTTTTCCGTTTTAAAAAGGAATTCCACTTTTCAAAACTGGGATTTTCATGCATTGCATCCTTTACACTTGAAATTAAGCTTCCGGTAACCCATTTCCGCCATATCTATGTTGGCAAAATCAAGTCTGATTAAAGTTCCTTTACAGAATTTGCTCATTTTGTCCTAATCTGCCAAAACAAAACATTGCTGCCATGGACAGATTTTTTTTTCTGATTGGCTTTTACATAAAAAAATCTTCTCCTCTGAAACTGCATGGCCAAATGGAAAAATATTTTACAGCAAGCATCTATGCAAGGTCCTTTACTATGTTTGTTCATTTTGTCAAAGTCAGACAAAAAATGTTAGCCCCAAAGAATGATTCATGTTTCTTATTGGCTGTTACATAATCTCTGTGGAAACCACTTGGCCAAATGAATTAATATTTGATATGGAGCATCTGTGTAATTAAGATCCTGTAATTTGTTTTATTCAGACTAAAATCATGACCACCATGGACAATTTTTGTTTCTGATCTGCTAAAACATAAATATTTTCTCCTCTAAAATGGCTTGGCCAAATAGAACAATATTTAACAGGAAGCATCAACATCAATGCAAGGATCTTTAAACAACAGCCATGGCCACTATTAGCAAGTTAATGTTTGTTCCTGATTGGCCCAATGTCATGTGAACAATACTGGCTCAAGAGCATTCATATCCTCTAGCTTTATGTTTATGGTTGTCATTCTTCATAGCACAGTGGAGATCTTGATTATACTTTTACATTTGTGTACCAACACATTAGAGAACAATCTTAGGTAGATCTTGTTAATTTGTATGTTCATTGAAGTTGGACCTGGTTCTATAATTTATACAACTGCTTTGGTGATGTATTGGTTAGCATGCTCACCTTGAGTGAGGAAGGTTGTGGGTTCAATCCCAGGCTGGGTCAAACAAGACATTAAAATTGGTATTTGCTGCTTCTCCGCAAAGCATGCAGCATTCGGTACTAAGAGCAATGACTGGTCAGACCAGAGTCAGAATAAAGTGGCATGTCTTTCTGCAGACTAATGCTTTCTTGAGCTACATGTAGCATATTAAAAATCCGGCTTAGCATGTTGGTCTATTACAAAGCAGGGTTCATAAATCATCACTGACCATTGAAATGCTCTCATCCTGAATATGCATGAAATATTTGCCACTGGACGTTAAGCACCATTCAGTTAATCAAACAAGATAATTTACATGTACATTGTATGGTGCCAGCTCACCAACCCGCCATACTTTATTTACAATTTAGTTTCATTATTTAAGGGCACAGACACATGTGATCCTGTAGACCTTAAAAGATCAAAGGGTGATGAAGGCAGTGGAAGCCCAAGTGGGTCAAGTAACAGCTCATGGTCTGAATCGTCTGGTGTTCGAGGACTCTCAGCATTTACCCCTTGGCCATCAGTTCATGCATTAAAAGATGGAAAAATCCTTCCAAGTACTTCAATATTGAGAGACAGGTGAGGTTATGAATAAGATAGGTTAAAACATAAGTCTTTTATTGGTAATTTGCAGCCATTCCCTTTGATCTGTACTGACCAATAATTCCAGTCGGGTCTGCAGGCACAATTAAAGAAATTATTGGGTTGTTACGGATAAGGTCAAATTGTCAAGCATTTACCTGTATGCTTTTTCTTCATGCGCATCTTTTCATGAATGAAATAGACCTGACCTCATTCATAAAACCAAATGATGTAAAGAACCTCATATTAGACCAGAAAATTTGAATGGCTTTTTGCTATACCTATGATGTGTAGACCTAGAGTTTAAGATTATTCATCTCTTTCATATTATTTATGGTGTACATCACAGTTTCTTAAGATCTTCCTGTTAAGCTTCTCATCATCCAGTTGGGCATCTTACAGTTGTATGGTACAATGTATAATCTTGTCATTCTTTTTTCTACAGTTTCCCTGGTGTTCCTGCATATTTACAGTCTGGACCACCAGTTTTACTGAACCCAGATAGAGTGGTACCTTCATCTGAGTCCTCTAGGTTTGTAATTATAAATTATTTTTAATATTAGACGGAAACCAAAGGAATGAAAAAGCAATAAAATTTGTTAAAAGTTAGGTAGGAATTCATACATCCTTGTTGAAGGGTCTGTCATCCAGTTGCTAAACCAATACATGTAGATTATTGAGATATACAAGGCAATAGTTTTATGCATACAATCATGATTATTCTGCCAGACTTTCCAAAAGGTCATCGGTCAGATGGTCCTGACAGGTAAATCTTTTTGTGGACGAAATGTCCAATGTGTTCCGTAATTTATTTATTTGACGCATGCACCTACTATAGTAGAAAATTTTTGGTCAGACAAAAAAAAATTTCAAACCATCAAAACCTGTCAGGCTTTCTGTCCAAATGACAGACTTTGGCACAGACTGTTCTGCCTTTTAGTATTTAGGAAATATCCATATATGTTAAAAAATTTAAAATTCTTGCTATTTTTATAATTTCTGATCATTGATCGATCCCAAGCAATATGTGAATTTTTTATATGTACTTGTATACACAATATTTATTCCAAATTTATATACCAGATTTAAATTATCAAGTGGCTTTTATTGTGTCGCCTGCCCGCTTCAGCGGTAGCAACATATAGGGTTCACTATCTGTTGTCTTGCTTCGTCGTCGTTGGTGTCACAAAATATTTCTGTCACATTTTTCTCAGGAACCACAGAAGCCAGCTTCCTGATATTTGGCACAGAG
>JAULBM010183836.1:0-17651 GCA_032357055.1 Geukensia granosissima
AGTTTCCCCATTTCATCCCAATGGGACAAAAACAAGGCTGCCAGACAAATCTTGTTTCTGATTGGCTGATTCATTAAGAAATCTTCTCTTCTGAAACTTCTTTGCCAAATGGCAGGTGAGTGATACAGGCCCAGCCTCCTGAGCCTCTAGTTTATAATTTTAAGTCACATTAAGTTCAATGAATCAAAAGCAGATCTCTTCATATGCCTGCCGTACATGTGAATATAATAAGTGTATGAATTTCATATATTTTCTGATACAGTGTGAAGTATTTATTTAAACTACAGTTGCTCAAACATGAACAGCTCAAACTTTATTTACCTCAAAAATCTCCTTTGTCCATTGTTAAATATCATTGGTATATGTTCAAACCTTGTTTCAAACAGTTCTTTACCTTGAACAATCTAAATGGTCTCTTGGTTGTATATGTTATTGAAGTACAATTGTAATTTTTATCTGTTATATTTTGTGCATAAGACTTACAGGTGGAAAAAGAGGATGTGGTATGATTGTCCATAAGAAAGCCATCCAAAACTTGTACAGGGTGCAATAATGCATTCAATAATGGACATATCCTAAGGCAAGCTGTAATAAGCCTCAAAAATGAAAAGTGATGATATTCAAATGTAATTAATATCAACCAGATGATAACAAGGATAATTTAAACGTAAAAACAAAGACATCCAATGGATTACAGGTTCCGGGTTCTTGACAGGCCCATAAAGTATGTGGCAGGGTTAAACATGTCATTAAAAAAAAATTAGATGCTGACAAAAATAATCACTGATATGGTTTAATTAATGGTAACACATTCACAGTGGATCAGATGAACAAGAACATTAATTAGAATCAGTGAACTAGAAATGCTTTTCAATTTATTAAAGTTTGCTACGTTGCTACATAGCAATCAGTGTCTTATAATTTTATTTGTATATTGTAGACACTAGTTTAGATGCCAAAGCAGCAGAAATGGCATCTTTACTTGGCAGACGGCCAGATAACATGGATGAGGAAAATGGCAGTGATGGTCATGGTTCAACGATTTCAACCCCTGTTTTACAGAGAAGGTTCTTATTTTAATTGTTGTGTAATTTTTTGTTTTTTTTAGTTCATTTAATGTTTTCATTTTCATTACAGAAATGACAGGAGAATATCTAGTTATTAAAAAGGAGAGAGTTATAATTAGTCATACTTTGTGTATTTGGCCACAATGTTTTATGGAACAATCAAATATTTTCAATTTTTCTTGATCAGTATCAAAAAATGTTTTATACACCTAGTAATTCCGTGAAAAAAATCTCACTTTTGATTTCTATTTTTTAGGTCAAACACACCTAATTCAGCTAATTCAACAGTTTTGGATTATATCTGTTGAAGTTTACAATGAACGTAATTTTTTTTTTGCATTAAAAAAATGAATATTTTAACTAATGGGTGAATGTGGATGTACTTTATAATTTAAACTAAACTTATTTTAAAAAAAAAGTAATATTCATACTTTGTAACTGTCAAAATATTTCATATGCGTAAATCTTTTGAAAATTTTACACATTTATTTAGTAAAAAATCTGGCTTTTTGGTATAACTAAATTATCACTCTTGAACACTTATGCATGGCAAATACAGAAAGATACATTTATTTTAATATTTACTATGTTTTTCAGAAATAGAGGGAAATCTCCTAATGTTGAACCACCATCATTGAAAGCTCAAGATTTTCAGGTATTGCTATGTGATATTTTATTGTGAAAATTCTGCATTATTTGATAATATTTAACTGGAGCTCTCTGCAAGACTAGAATTTTACTTCTCTAATTCTTCTGAAGATACAGTTTAAATCAGAAAAATGTAGAAAAATTGCTTACAATTGAAAAAAAAGAATAGGTGTATACTTTCACTAGCCTGTTGTATTAGAAAAAATATCAACTATCAGAAAACTTGTGGAGGAGTTTGACGTAAAGATACACAAAGATTTTAGTAATAACACTTTAAATTTTACATAATAAATGTGGCTTCATATTTAACTTGGTTCACCATTTTTAAAGTCCCAACAGAAATCTGTGGTCCTCAATGCCACAATGGTTTATTTATTTTGAATTTTTAAAAATCATAATGATTTGAAATGATGTTAGTAAGTAACAAATATTTTAAACATATTTTACAAAGAATAATTTCACATTTTGTATTTTGGGGCCTTTTACAGTTTATGTTATGGTATGGAATCCGGTTCATTATTAAAGACAGTAATGGGACCTGTAGAAGTTTAATTTCGATTGTTAGTCTCATGGACAGTCATGCCTCTTCACCTTTTTATTTATTCCTAAATTTGCATAGAGATGAATTGAATTAACTATTTTTGTTTATTTGTTTAATTAATGACTCAAACTGAATCTGCCCTTGTCCTTAGTTTAGCCGTTACACAGGTTCCTTATGTGGTTGTAGGTCTGTGTGACAGTTATAGAGGCTCGCCAGTTGGCTGGAGTAAACATGGATCCAGTAGTTTGTGTTCAGGTTGGAAACGAGAAAAAATACACAAGTGTGAAGGAATCAACAAACTGTCCATATTACAACGAGGTAAGGAATTAAAAAAATGTCCATATTACAATAATGTAATGAAATTTAAAAATGTCCAATATACAACCTTCTCATGTGTACACAACCAACAGGATTGAACACTACAGGAATTAATAACAAGTTATCAACCAATCAAAACAGAGAAAACGTCAACAAAAGACAAAATGAAAGAACAACATGTGGAATAGATACTGTTGGTACAAGCACTTAATATTAGATTATTACCAACTCTTCCTTGATCTTCCTGGAATATTTGTTATAATAGTAAAATGAAAATAAGTAATCTGCACTGTACAGATGTTAAGAAGACTACCTCCAAGTTGAAAAAAATAGTAAAATATGTTCACTGAAACTGGTTTGCCAGGTAAGGAAGTAAGTATTTCCCTCAAGAAAACAAGAGAATGGGAGTCAACATTTCAGTTTTTTAATGTCCTGTTTAAGCCATGGTATATGAATTATCTGTCTTGCTCTGTCTTTCATGAATATATAGTATGTAATCTTAATGTTTGAAAGAAAGAGTATGGAATATATATGCTTAAAACACACAATCCGCATCTTACATTTGTTTACAACAAATGTTCAAAAGCCAGATTAAGTTGTGTGTAAAATGCTTTTATGGATTTAACCTTCAACAGATAGGCTAGGAGGCCTTAAATAGGAAGGTCCGTCAAACTTTGATTTTCTAATTACATTAATGGACCGCATGAAATATACAGTTCATGACAAATGAACACCAGTAAGCCAAATATAAATATAACAATCAGGGAATTTTACAAATTACAATGTTGGAAAGATGTGAACTGCATCTTACCAATTCACATTCCAGTACCCATAAACAAATAAGAGCATGCAACTCTATCAGGGGGGAAGCTTTTTATGTTATCCATGGAGTTTTGGTCAGGAAAATGTCTTGGCTGTTCAAATATTTTTCAGCCAGTAACTGTTACCCACTGTATAAGTGTGTTTGAAAAGCTATATACATTTGTGGTAGTTCTTTTTATATAGATGATGTCAAAAGACACTGAATACTGAAATGTCTGGTGTACAATTATACTGAAATGTCTGGTGTACAATTATACTGAAATGTCTGGTGTACAATTATACTGAAATGTCTGGTGTACAATACTGAAATGTCTGGTGTACAATTATACTTGTTTTATGTTATATCAGTTAGACTTAAAGGAAGAAAAATATTTTGAAATCCATAAAAAATAACTTGTTTCTAACTTTATTGTGAAATTAATTAAAATATGTCTTTAATTATCATATTTTGATTTTTTTTCAGTATTTTGTTTTTGACTTCCATATGGCTCCAGCAATGTTATTTGATAAAATTATTACTCTTACCGTAAGTATCTAACACTGATAATTACCTTGTTTAAAATTTGTATTTTGTGAAATTTGAGGGGAAAAATAATTTTTAAAAATAGCCTGTTGTACTTTTATCAATTCATTTTTGATTTCAAAAACAAATTAACTTTAAGCCAATGAACAAATCTACTGGGTATTGCATTTATAAAAAAAGAAATAAGATTACTTAATTAGGAATGACGGCAAAAAAATTAGCAGTTTTATATTTTAAATGTCATGATGAGAAAGCAATTAGTTAAAACAACCAATTAATCTATTTCATGTGAAATCAATAATTTTAATTTTCTCTTGTCTTTTACAAATACTAATTACATGAAACTCAAAGTTTTTCATCTCTGTGTTACGTAGGTAGTCACATTACTATTGAATGATTGTTGTAAATATTTATCAAAAGAAATCCTCTATGATTTTGAATATAATATGCAAGTAAAACGATAAAATTAAATAGTTTTTAATTACAAAATGCACTGTAAATATATGAAGCATGTTAACCAAATAGAAACTTATCTTACAACTTGAAAGCTTTTGAACATTGTTAATGAAATTATGAAATGAATTAATGATATAATCTATTCTCATGAAATTTAAATGAATTCTGTAATTTTCATCATGCATATGAATTGATGATTTAATTTTTAAATAGTTAATTTAAGTAATATATTCTAAGTTTGCAACTTATTTGCAGATTATTCCCAAATTAAGCCTCAAATTCAAGCATGAATCTACAGATAATATCATTATCAAGCCTTTTATTATTGTTCTTATCAAGTCTCTAATTCCAGCATTGATCTGCAGATTATTCCATTATCAAGCCTCTTATTCAAACATTGATCTGCATGTTATTCCATTATCAAGCCTCTTATTCAAACATTGATCTGCAGATTATTCCGTTATCAAGTCTCTATTTCAAGCATGATCTGCAGATTATTCCGTTATCAAGTCTCTATTTCAAGGATGATCTGCAGATTATTCCATTATCAACCACTAATTCCAGCATTGATCTGCAGATTATTCCATTATCAAGCCTCTTATTCAAACATTGATCTGCAGATTATTCCATTATCAAGTCTCTTAATCCAGCATGATCTGCAGATTATTCCATTATCAAGCCACTAATTCCAGCATTGATCTGCAGATTATTCCATTATCAAGCCTCTTATTAAAACATTGATCTGCAGATTATTCCATTATCAAGCCTCTTATTCTAGCATTGATCTGCAGAATATTCCATTATCAAGTCTCTAATTCCAGCATTGATCTGCAGATTATTCCATTATCAAGTCTCTAATTCCAGCATTGATCTGCAGATTATTCCATTATCAAGTCTCAAATTCCAACATTGATCTGTAGATTATTCGATAATGAAGCCTCTTACTCAAGCATTGATCTGCAGATTATTCCATAATGAAGCCTCTAACTCAAGCATTGATCTGCAGATTATTCCATAACCAAGCCTCAAACTCAAGCATTGATCTTCAGATTCCATTATCAACCTCTAATTTCTGCATTGGCATTGTTGAAGTTCTACATGTGTCGGGATGTCATTGCAATTTTAGTTTACTGAGCCTAAAAGTCCATGTAAGCTTTTGAATAAACTTCGCAATTCACTGTTTGTCCTTCCACAATTCACATTTTAGTCTTTCTTCTATGAAAACACTGGGCCAGTTAGAACTAAACTTTGATGAAATGGTCCTTTGGTCCCCTTTCAGAACTTGTTAAGAAAAAATCTTATACTGCTATGACAATAAGGGCCAATTTGGTGGAACAATCCTTTGGGTGGTCCTCTACCACTACCAAATAACCAAGATAGCTGCCACAGGCAAACATAAAAATCTAATTGTCTGAAACTGCTGAAATTTCTGAACCAGTTGGAACCAAACTTTGGTGGTATGGTCGATAGATAGTCCTGTACCCAAATTATATCTATCATTCCCTCTGACTGAAGATAGCCCCCACAGCTGAACTTATTTTAACATTGGACTCTATTGGAAATTCAATTGAAAATCCTCGTGACTGAGACAGCTGATTAAAGTGGAACAAAGCTTTGATTGAAGATCCTTAGATGGTCCTCTGTCAAAAAAAAAATCCAGCATCCCAATTGACCAACCAAAATGACCACAACAGATGGACCTATAGGAAAATCACATAAAATTCTACTTGTCCAAATCTGCTAAGCCCAATGGGACCAAACTGTGGTTGGATGGTCCTTAGGCTGTCCTGTACAAAAATGAAATCTGGCATTCCCACAGAGCAACCAGGAAGACACCACAGTAGTTCATGTAACATGTAGTGCTATAGAAAATTCACAATAAATCTCCTTGTCCAAATCTGCTGAGCCCATTGGAACCAAACTATGGTTGAATGGTCTTTAGATGCACCCCTACCAAATTTTAACTCTGGCATCAAACCTTCCAACCAAGACAGCAGTCACAGCTGAACATAGTTTAAAATGAGACCCTAAGGGAAATCACTGGGAAATCACTGATGAATCTTCTTTTCTGAAACAGCTGAGCTAATTGGAACTAGAATTTGTTGGACTGGTTCTTAGATTGTCCCCATAAATATTCTATCAGGTATTCCCTTCAGAATCAAAATGGTCACCACAGTCAAACTTATAATTTTAACATGGGACTGGATGGGAATACTTGGCATCTTCATTCTGGAACTGTTGAGTCAACTGGAACTAAACAGTGATTAAATGGTCCTCTGCCAAAATTCTGTTTGGCATGCCCTTCAACTATCAGGGATTGTTGCCACAGTTAAACATAGTAAGACGTGGGTCATAACTAGCAGACCATCTATTTCCTCTAGACACATTCTCCTAGTAAAACATGGGTCATAACTAGCAGACCATCTATTTCCACTAGACACATTCTCCTAGTAAAACTTGGGTCAAAACTAGCAGACCATCTATTTCCTATAGACACATTCTCCTAGTAAAACATGGGTCATAACTAGCAGGCCATCTATTTCCTCTAGACACATTCTCCTGGTAAAACATGGGTCATAACTAGCAGACCATCTATTTCCTATAGACACATTTTCCTAGTAAAACATGGGTCATAACTAGCAGGCCATCTATTTCCTCTAGACACATTCTCCTAGTAAAACATGGGTCATAACTAGCAGGCCATCTATTCCCTATAGACACATTCTCCTAGTAAAACATGGGTCATAAATAGCAGGCTATCTATTTCCTCTAGACACATTCTCCTTGTAAAACATGGGTCATAACTAGCAGACCATCCATTTCCTATAGACACATTCTCCTAGTAAAACATGGGTCATAACTAGCAGGCCATCTATTTCCTCTAAACACATTCTCCTAGTAAAACATGGGTCATAACTAGCAGGCCATCTGTTTCCTATAGACACCATCTGTTTCCTATAGACACATTCTCCTAGTAAAACATGGGTCATAAATAGCAGGCCATCCATGTCCTATAGACACACTCTTTATATAAATTGGAAATAATTTAAGGGCACTTTAACCTACATCTAATAGATTGATGACTTCAATCAAATTTTTATTACAAGCAGATCATTTCTTTTTCTCTGAAATAATTAAGTGATTTTTTTCAGAAAATATCATTTTCTGTATTTTTTAATCAGGATTATTAATAAAGATATTTGGTAATTTAATGTTTTTTATGCATAGACTTTAATAGGAATACAGTGCAATCAAAATTGAAATAAGAGTTTAAATTTCTTTCATTTTATTTGTATCAAGCAAATTATAGGCTGTGGAAGCCGTTATCAGCTTTCTGTTTGACAGTTTTCTGGGATCCTCCGTATTCATTATCATAAGAATTTTGAATACACTATTTCATTGGCTAATGCTAAATGCCATAGAACAGAAAGTTGCAATAAGACTTCCTCAAATCATTAAATATGTATCTTACTGTCAGCGCAGTTCACTTCAGAAATCAGCTTTTTTCCATTTTATCATATTTCAAGCTGTTTAGGATTGACCCATTCCTAATGAAAATATCAGTCTTACTTAGTCGTAGATAAATCATAAATAGTTGAATTTTTCCAATGGTTTCTTCAAATTTGGGTTAGATGCATTTTCTATGGGATTTTTGCATGGAGAAGGGAGATAACTCACATTGGCGGCTTTTCTTAAATTAGCCATAATTGACCCCTTTTATGTCACAAGTTCAAATTGTTGGTTGTTTTATGATTAGATAAATATAATTCACTGTTAAGAACCATATTTAAAGTAATACATTCATTATTAAAAAATTTGATTTTTAATGCATCAAAATTTGACTTCAGGAAACTTCCTTTTCAAATCTCTTTTTCACCAGTAGTAAGGAAGAAAAAAATATTTTGCACTAGATACATTTTCAGTAAAAAGTATGCCACCAAAATCCTATTTCAAAATCTTCAAAATTGTAAAAGTAGACTTCCAAAGTGAGCTGTGCTGACAGTAAGTTGTGATTAAAGTACATTCTGATTTTAACCAGATTTATACACAGCAGATATTGGAAGATTCTGGAGGCTTATACATCTGACATTTATTTTTAGGTTTTACACTCTCGTAATATTCTACGAGCTGGTACTATGATAGGGACATTCAAGATGGACATAGGCACTATATACATGTCTTTGGGTAGATCATATTTATTTAAGATCATTTTAGCATTATTTTCATTTTCATTTAGATGCATTGTCTATATCTTAAATACAGTCAAACTTGGGTCACTGATATCTTGAACACCTTCGGTTTCGGCATTCTGTTTCTTATTATTATATATTATTTAAAGTGTAAATTTGATCCCATGTGTTCTTCAGCTACTTAAGTTTGATTGTACTAACATTTTTCAAAGCAATGCCATTTTCACATAAAAGTTTTAACTTGTCACATGTCAGACTGTTACTTTGTGTTGAGCATTTTTGGAGTGCATGTTTTGTGTTTTATTTTTTTCCATTGTTTGTGTTTATTGAAACTGGCACATTATTGCATAAGGAGAGTTACTTCAACACAGTCACTGTGTCCAACACATAGCTTGTTCATAGTTGTTTTTATTTTTTTTGTCTCTTCCAAAATCCCCTTTTCAAGTAATAACATTCCACCTTCCCTATAACACTTCTTTGCCTAGTTAAGAACCTGCAGTATGTCTTGATCTCATTTTCATGGAATTATAGGAATTTTCATGCTTCAATTGTTTGATAATGCATGTCAGTCTGTCACATGCCATTTTCACTGTCCAGTAATTCCGGCAATGTGTTGCTGTTTAGTTGTCTCAGTAAATACCCATACTTTGTTCAGAATTCAGTGGAAGGTGTACATGGAGTGTCATAAGTCATTGACCTCTTTTTGTGGAATTTTGATAAGGGTTAGTTTTTATGCTTGTTTTCCATTACTGTCACATTCCAGGTATCAGGATTTTCTGGCAAGATTTGTTATTTCTCTCAAAACTTAGTGAGGAATAGCAGATACATAAATGGGATGATGAAGCTGGGATGACAACAATGCAAGACAATGGAAGTGATTCCTTTATGTTGCTCTGCTGCAGCAGACGACACAAAAAAAATGTTTAAAACTGCTAAAAAATTGCTACCCAACTTAGATGGTTTTTAGCTGGTCATCCATCAAATTTGTCTGGTATTCTAGACCACAAACCAAGATTGCTACCACAGCTGAAGTTAGTTTAACCTAAAAGCCTTAAAAAATCACTTCAAAATATTCTTATCATAAACTACTCGGCTATTTGCAACCAAACCTTCATGGAATGGTTACAGATGGTCCTCTTCCAATAATGTGTCTTGCCCCCCCCTGCCTGCATGATAATCAAGATGGCCACCACAGCCAAACTTATTTTGGGATGTGCACCTAAAAGTCTACATGTATAAAATTGTGAAGCCCTTTGCAACCAAACTTTGGTGAAATGGACCTCCTTGAAAATTTTGTCTGAAATCTGAATTGATTTTTAAAATTTCTCTCTCAACATGGTGTTTACTAATTAGACTGCACCTTAGTAGAACCTTAATTTCATATTTTTTCAAATGAATTTGTATATTTCTCAAAAAATCAAAAGAAAGTGGCATTGTTTTATTTGCTCATTTAAAACGGGAATGTAGCATGTTTGCTTGCAGTATCATTTTATTATTGCCATATGCTTTCACAGTCAGGGTCAAATCAGGGTCAAGGTTGTGTTTTGTTACCAGTTGGTAAGCTGGTTTACAACTAATACAAAGTTGTTTCACATTCTACTTTTGTTTTATCAACTACACCAATGGCATTAAGGATTTTCCTCTGGTTTTATCCATTTGAAAACATATCATTTATCCCTGCTGTCACCCAATTTTCTTGTCATTATTTCATAAAATACAAATACATACCCTACATTTACCACCTATTTTCTAGATAAATAAAATATTTATTGTAAATATATCCAAAAACAGTAAACAAAGGTATAGTTTGGAGCAACTCTGCACATACAGTTCTTTATGATGTATTTTAGCTTTATTGTAGGTAGCAGGGACTTTCTTTTCAGCCTCACTTTTGTGTATAAAATATTTGACTGTTAAAATGTAATATATGTATATATGCTGTCAGGTGTGCCAATCAGGGCGACTTCTACGAAGTAATAAGCCATTAGGATTGTATAAGTTGGACGTAGCCACAGTCTATGCAAGTCAAGGTCGGTTACTCACTGTAGTTGCATGTCTGTAAGATATTGTCAATGTACTGCGGACATGCCAAGTTACAGTAGAAGTCTTGTATTACCCCTGTATTCTTCCCTAACTTACTGATTTGACCTTTTTCCAAATCTAGTTGTTTTGATTTCTTTCAGTAGTTTTAATCTTAAAAAACTTATTTTCCTTTTTATTTTTCAGTTTATTACTAATATTACTGACAAGTTTTGTCAAATTATCTCCCCTTATTATACTTATTATTAACATTCTTTCCCTTAAGCTTAGTATTTCTATTGTTTTATTTTGTGTTTTTAATGTGAATTTTTTTCCACATTTTTTTTTAATTATCTGTGCTGGCTTTAACTGTATTTTATTGTTAACTTTATATATACAATGTTTTTGTTTCTTTTATATTGTAATCATTATGAAACAAATCTCTTGAAAAAAGTTAAATTTATGGCTGGTTTGGTTGTTTTCCCATGGAAGTTACTATCTTAATAATTCTATTATAAAGTGACTACACTGCTATGAAAAATATTGTTGATTTCATTGTTCTTTGACGTCATAAGAAGATAACTTCACTAATATTTCTTGGCAAACCACCGATTAACAGATTATTGTTGGTCATCTGTCAAATCCATCTTGACATTAAGGCCTTGATGAATATTATGGATCTTGTAAAGAAGATCACAATAATCAATAATATCATAGATATCTATGGATTGGTACAGAAGGTAGTTATTGCCCTTGTCAGGTAGAACTTTCCACTTATATTGTCCAGGCTGTAGACCATGAATGGACATTTGCACTCCTAATATAGTGTACATTTGCCAATCAAAATATGACATACTTTGCAAGTTGCCAAGGACTCTTGAAACTTTCATCTATATCTTTTAAATGAATCAAGCTGCTTTATTTTCAACACAACCTTCTAACAACTTAAGTATAACAGATAGTCCTAAATTATAATGATCAGTTCCCTCCTAACACACCCTTCAATATTTGTTTTTATATACACAGTTTTGCACAGCCTATAAATGATATTGAAATAAGATATATTGAGGAACCAGACACACTATTAGGAATTAGGAAAGACAAGTTTGAGTAATAATGTTAAAACCAAAATTACCTATGGAAAAACCCAAATTTACCTGTTCTTAGAAAAAAGCATATATTCTATACTCTTTGTCAAGTTTTTGTGGAGTGTGAATTTGGAACTGAAGTAAATTATATGTGCCTCTCCGATTTTGTATTTATTTTTAATCAAAGGAAGAATCATTCTATTTTTAACGGTCCATGTTTTACACTATGCAATATTGTTTTATGTACTATTATCTGCCCCTGAATTTCTATATACAGAGATTTAACGTTGAGGGTTGGCCATCTTTGTTTGTGGCTGGAGTGCTTAAGTTTGACCTAGATAAAGTAATTAAAAAACAGGCACATTTCTTTTATTCAGACCCTGTTTCGGGATTCTTATAAGAAGAATTACCTTTAAAATCCCATTCAGGCCTGCTCAAAGCATTTTTTCAGGTTATTTAATCCTATTTGAGTTACCTTATTTTTACACAGTGTTTACAATGTGTACTTCCGCCCTCGTGATAGATAATGCAAAGAATAAAAAAAATGGCTTATTTTACAATGTAAAATCTCCGTAGAGAATTAAAGACTAGGTGCAGCTTAAAATACACAATTCCAACTTGTTTGCACAGTTTTCAATCAACAAAATGAACAATATTTTTTAAGAATATGGTAGACTTGTTTGTATCATAACCTTTTTACCCTATCAAACAAACTCTGAAATAGAGTAAAGAAATAAGGGTGCAAATGTCAATTTGAAAAATGACCTAATGTCCTCAGCCAGTCCACATGCTGAATGGGTGCCTTAATTTGAGTTCATTTATTTACAGAAATTGCTTACTCCTATTAACCTCTTAACATCAGAATTTGAATGATGATTAAAAATAGATTTCCGATGTGTACAAAGCATGATATTTATAAGCATGTCATAGGAACAACATTTATTAGCATGTCATCAACCATTTTATGTTGTCACCTTGGCTTAGCTGTATAGACAGCATGTTTTGTATGCTAGGTGATGTTGCAATAAAGGGGTAAAAGAGACTATAAATAAATATGCACATGTATTTATATTTTGGCCTTATTGCCACTACTGCTTTGGTATGTTTCTCGTAATTCTAATATTAGGAGTATATCATTGTTTAACATCAATAGGAAAGACAAGATTTTAACTACACTAACTTTTATTGCTGTTGCTAATTGTAGTAATGAGTATTGAATGTCTGGATATATTTTGCAACATTTTCTTTCTCTTTTTGAGGACAAAATCAAAAATATTTACTTGTAAAAATAGTTTTTAATTGAATAACATTACTCAATGAAATTATACTTCTGAAGTAATTGAATTTTGTTGTTTTAAAGTTTTGTTTTCTTAAATTTGGCTAAATTAAAAATCTAGATTATAATGATCTAGTTAAAAAAAAAATTAAGAAATTTAAAGTTACCACTAATATATTTATACCAAATGTCAATTGTCAAATTTTATATTTTATAGATCACCAGTTCTATCATAAATGGGCCATGCTAACAGACCCTGATGATATAAATGGGGGTCATAAGGGATATCTGAAATGTGACATAGCTGTCATTGGTAAAGGAGATTCGATAAAGGTAATCTTAGCACCAAAAGAACCTTATGAAATAAATGGGGGCTACAAAAAAATCTGAAACATGAAATAGCTGGCAGAGGAGATGAAATACTGTGTAAATACCCCCAATGATATGAATGGGGATTGTAAGGGAAATAAATGTGATATGCTAGCTGCCATTACAAGTAGATTAGATTCAATTATGGCAAATATGCTTTATATGTAAAGATGAAAAACAAAGTGGCATTTGCTAAAATAAAATATTCTTATCAAAATTTATATTTAAAAAAAGTGTATATAAATTATGTTTTTATACTGTATAAATGTTTTGTGTTTTCTAGGTTCCACCAAAAACAGACAAGGATGAAGATGATATAGAAGGGTAAGGATTTTATCTGGTGAATCTTACATTATAGCCATTGAAAATCATCTTTTCTGCCATCTTGACAAACATTTTTTTTTCAAGAAATGGACTTCTTGAACTATCAAAATGTAGAAATAGGATTATCGATGTTTTAGCAAGATAATATTTTGTTACTCTAATTCTTAAATTAAATGATTTTGTAGATTAAAGTTAAATGATGTATGAAAAATCTGTTGTTAATTCAGTGTCAGCAAATTTGAAGGTGGGTTTGATAATCACAGCACATTGCATTGATGATCTCTTTTTTAACCACCACTTGAAAGGCTGAAAACTGGTATAAGAATTAGAGAAATTTTGTTATTCAATTAAATAATACTCAAGGATAAGATATTACTGTTCTGATTCAGTGTATCTTGGAAAGGAAGTTTGAGATGTGATATCCATATATTTTATTTCAAATTTTTGCCTCTATCATGGCTATGTTTGATTTTATTTCTTCGAGAGGAGGATGGAAATGCAATGGAATGATACTTAAACCTGTTTAAACTAGATGTGATGCTTAAATATAAATACAAAGAAATAGCATTAATATTTTCAATTCTCTGACAGAAAAGGTATCTGTTGTTTACTCTGGATTCTGTGAAGAAGGTTTAACTGTTTTAAATGGTGCTGGTCAAGGTTTTATAAATCATTATAAATGGTATTTTACAGGAATTTTAAGGGTTTGCTTGCTACATACATGTAAATTATTGTATTTCACAGGAATCTACTTCTGCCAGATGGAGTATCCTCAGACAGATCTCGGGCTCAGTACATTGTCAGGATACACAAAGCTCAGGGTTTACCAAAAATGAATACTGGAATTGTGGCCAACGTTAAGAAAGCTTTCACTGGTGAAAGTAAAGATTTAGTGGATCCTTATGTCAAAGTCTCATTTGCTGGCCATGTGGTAAATTTAGTAAAACTATTCTTGAAAAATTGATTTGAAAATACTGTGTTCAAATTCATTTTTTAATAATTTTTAGTTGATATAAATATATAGTATGATCTTTATCTAGGACAAATTTATGTTTTTTTTTATGTGACTTTTTGTCTGGGCCACAAAATGGGCATATCACTATGTGATGATGTGGGGCATACATTCATGACCTCTTTTTGACCTTGACTTTTGACCTCATTGTCAAAAATATGTTTTTACCCATTAATTTGTGATGAATTACTTTCTTGCTATTTGACTCTATGAGTTTTTCTGAATAAGAAATAGATTTCAATGACATTTTTTATTTATGCTTTCCTTTTTTTGGTGTGTTATGAGTCTACAAAGAGAATTCAGTCAGAATCAACTGTACAAAGTTTCCTCATTTAGTCCCAATCGACCATAAAAAGGTTCCAGACTAATCTTGTTTCTGGTTGGCTGATACATTAAAAAATCTTCTGAAACTTTTTGGCCAAATATCAGGTGAGCAATACAAGCTCAGCCTCCTGAGCCTCTAGTTTATATTTATAGGTAGCCTTATTATCCAGCCCTCAGTTAGAGCAGTTAGAAGTACATGATCTGTTAAATGGCCTGGGGTACTATCCTGTACCTGCAGAGTGCTCTCATGTTCTGATTTGTGCAGACATCAAGTTAGATTATTGCAAATGCTAAGGGAGGTTTATTTAGCATAAATGACGCAAATCATAATAATCACGAGAAAACACTGCTCTTATGTAATTATACTTGAAAGTTTCAATTTAAAATTTGATTCATTTGTTTGTCACTGTATGTATGAACTATATATTTTTCAGGGTAATACAGATGTACAGAAAGGTTCCTATGAGCCCACATGGAACCAGCAGATAGTCTTCACAGAAATGTTCCCACCGTTGTGTCGTAGGCTCAAAATACAGTTGCGGGATAAAAATAAAGTGAATGATGATGTGATTGGCACACACTTCATTGATTTAGCTAGAATTTCCAATGAGGGAGACAAAGGTATACTTAGGATGGATGCAATTTTTAAAAATTTTTTATCTTATTTCATGTTTTATATGTTCGAAAATGATAAAGTATTGATACATCAATAACACACAAAATATATCCTAGAAAAGGTAACAAATATTTCTGTAATTGAATATTTTGTTCAGTTCTATTTTTGATTTGTTCATGGAAGAAATAAATGATATAGAAAGTACATAAAGAAGGGGAGATAACTCATTTTTTCCACAGAAAACCATGTATTAGAAACTCTGCTGACAAGTTCCAAAGCTCAGTTCTTGAAACAGTTAAGAAAAAAAGTTTTAGCAACTATTTATAGTGTGAAGCATTTTTTTTTTAAGTAACATGATTCTAAAGTAGATTGTTTAATCTCCTTTTCAAGGTTTCCTTCCAACATTTGGACCATGTTGGATTAATCTATATGGATCAACTCGAGACTACAGTTTTATAGACGAACACACACACCTTAATGATGGACTGGGTGAAGGTGTGTCATATCGAGGAAGATTATTGGTTTCCATGAAAACAGATATTTTAGAGAATTCAGACTCCTCATGTCCAGCATCTGTAGAAGTGGAGACAACTCTACCAGTTCCTGAGGTATTAATTATTTTATCTTGTCTCCCTTGATGTATATATGCTTTAACATTTTTAAGTTAAAACAGGTTGAGAAAATTACCATAAATAGATTTGAAATACATATAATGGTCAAAGTGCTTTAAAATTATTACTTAGTTCAGGGACCACCTGTTCTTTTTATGCATAATTATTTTCTTTGATTTTACAACAACAAAATATACATTAAATTGATAGTGACTGAAGTTTAAGATTGAAGGAGGAATGCAACTGAATTGCAGGTCATGTTTTATTTGCTAAGTTTTGTTTTATTATTTCAGAATGCTGTAGGTAAACCAGAAGAATTTTTCTTGTTTGGCTGTTTTTTGGAGTCAACCATGATAGACAAAAAATATGGTGATAAACCAGTTCACTTTGAAATCAGTATAGGTAAGGATATAATGAGTAAACCTTTATAGACAATAATTTGGTGATAAACCAGTCACTTTTGAAATCAGTATTGGTAAGTTTAGAATGAGTTATCCTTGATAGACAAAAGTATGGTGATAAACAGGTATATTTATTGAAAAGAGTATCAACCTAGACATAGAACTGTCAAAGAAAGTTCTAGTAAAGAATTTCAGCAATTACATGTATTTGAGATGACTAAAAAATAAGTAGGACAAAAGAAATTGTACAAAGGCATAGTTTTATGACTTAATTTCTATAATTTGGCATTTTGCTTCATTCTTATTTTTGACGACAAAAATTCTCAACTTGTTTCTGGTTTCTTGAAATTGTGGTTATTCAACATACATAGTATGAAATCAAAGAAATATTTTCAAATAATTTTAGGTAATGCTGGCAACACATTAGATGGTTACAACCAACCGACAAAGAAAAAAAGAAGCAACAGTAGTAGTAGTGAGGAGTCGGAGTCTGATGAATCAGCCGATGAAGATCGACCATTGGTGTCGACTACCACATCACTGGAGACACCAAACTGGCAGAGTACCACCCCACCCATGCGACCAATATCTCGAGACAGATTTTATTATAACTTACCTTATTATGAAGACAAACCATGTGTCTATGTAAAGGAAGTGTTAGAGGATCACAGGAGGAGGATGTATAATACTAATATCATTGATAAAATTGCTGAGAAGTTGGTATGTTCACTTTGTTTTTATATTCTAAAGTTAAAAAAGAAGGAAATAAATGGGTTTTTTGTTTTGTGCCTCCATTTTTGTATAATGTGGAATGTCCTCTATGATTTTGAAGTTTTTCTGAGATTTATCCCTCGTATTGTCAGGTAATTTTTTTTGCAAAAGTTCATTAATATTTTTTATACGACCGCAAAAATTTGCGGTCGTATTATGGTATGATGCTGTCGTCGTCGTCGTCGGCGGCGGCGGCGGCGGCGGCGTCGGCGTCTGTAGACAGGTTGGTTTCCGCACGATAACTTTTGTTCTAGTTAACCAATCCTTTTAATATT
>JAULBM010183947.1:0-17650 GCA_032357055.1 Geukensia granosissima
AATATGATTAAATGATAAGAAATATTCTAGATTACTACAATTTAAAACAAAAGATACATGACATCTTTCCAAAATGCTCAAAACTTCAATTATTTAATTGCTTTTTTCGCGGACTTTTCACCAAGCCAGAATGAGTGCGAAAATGAATTATCTCTCCTTCGTTTGTTGTCGATAGGCCTTAGCAATAACGACGTTATCGATTAGTTTGCTTTCCAACTGATGATTTTTAACCCCCACTAATTGGAAAGTCAGTTGAAATAGTTTACCAAAATCCATTTGGAAAACGTTGATAAAGAAAAGTAGCTCACTCGCTGCTAAAACAATACAACTTAATGGAAAAATAAGACTACAAAGCAATTTCGATGTCATGCTCCATATATTTATCTTTAAAAAACAATATTATTAAGCAAAATGTATCATTGAGACAACTACCTAATAAAAAAGTTAATTAGAGATTAAACATTTACTTTTTCCTAGTAAAGGGTATAAATTTTTATTTCTTTTCCAGAACGGGGTTAACATTTGTATTGCAATTTGAGAACAAGGAATATTTTTAAGTATTTTAATGTTCAGAACAGGGTATGTTTTGGCAAGTGCTATCGACACAGTTATATCCTATATCAAAATAATGTCCACTAACAACACCGAACAACCCCTCGGGGTGGGTGGAGAGGTTGGATAGATTGTCATTTGTATGTTTTAGATGATGTTACTCTCAAGGCTATACCACCGACTGGTGTGTATAATTTACACCTGAAGATTGTGGATTTATGTACTTTGTCAGATACCGGAACCCAGAAAATTACCATATTAAATAGGGTAAAGTTTATTTGTTTGTTATAAGCATATAAATAATATTTACGTATACCAGACGTGAGTGGTGTCATTTGGAATATATTTCATATTCTTTGAAATATCACATAGTTTTGTTTCTCGAAATTTTTAAGCCGGGTCGGACGAAACAGATTTACTTTTTTTTAACCTGCAAAAAGGTTTCACTAATTTATCCATTTAATTATTTAGATATGATATGACTATTCTTTCAGAGAGATGTACTTAGAATTATTATACTAACATGATTATTAGATTGATTTTCGTTTTGTTATGTTTATTTGTGTATTTTTAATCGCCTCAATGATATTCTTCTGGTGACCTTTAAAATGATAATTTTTTTTAAATTTTAATCATTTCAAATTACAAACTCTAAAATAGGCAATGACTTTTGCACAACTTTTTGCTGATATTGCCCTAAATTTAAACGAATTTAAACTGTAGATTTTCTCCTGTCGGGATTCTACAGTGCGGTCAGAAAAATTTTGTCATCCATTACCATATGTGTTCTAAAGCATCAGTGTTGTACAATGCTTGATATATTATACAAAAATATTAAATTTAAGCTATGATTTCTTTTAAATATTATATTCCCATTGGTATGATTTTATGTAGACGAGCATTTCAGACTTTGTCTTCATTTTTTTAATTATTAACTTTGTATCTTTCCTATTAGTCTTATTAACAAGCTCAGAATTCAAAATTAATATTAAACCATTGGTGAAATTAAATGTAAAGTTTCGAACTCTTATGAAATATATTTCAGCTCCCTGTTATACATAATCTGCCAGATAATATTTCCATATCAGAAGACACATCAGCTGACACATTGTTATTCGTTGTTAATTCTACGGACTCTGTAACACACCCTGTTACTTGCATTTTTCACGCCGGGGATACGTCTGCTTTCAAGGTTCAGACAATTCCATCAACTGCAGGTATGTAATTTAGATAACAAGGAATATAGGACGGACAACTTATTAAGGTATAGAATTGGGAAAATTATGATCGATAAATGTAATTTGTTTTAATTTGTGGAAGGATTTTTTAAGTATTTTTTTGGTAGTCAAAACCGGATAAAGTTTCGTTACAGTAGACTTTATTAAAATCTTCCATTTGTAGAAAGACTCTTTTGTCAAACGTCATTCTATATCAATAAAAGTATACTTAGGAGTAGCTTATCCATGTTATAAAAGAAAACTGATACCATCTGTATATGTTTGATGAGACTCACTTAATTACAGAATGTATTCATTTTCATTGAAGATTATGGTATATACACAGCAAATCCTGGAATCATTTTTGACTTTGATAGCGTATCATCATACACTGTGACTGTACGCTGTTATGACGGAGATGATACGGTGGATGGTGTTTTAACAATCAACTTGATACGTAACGATGTAAGATATTCAAACTTTAACATGTTTCAAAATCCCTTTTATTCAATATATTTTTTCATAAAAAAGGTTATCTATTTTCATTCCTTTTTTGACGAATATAATCTGTATAGTAGCGATTTTTTATTTAACGAGTGTTCGCTTCGCCTGCTAGGATATTTAACACATTTTTGATTCAATTTGGGTTGTAATCTTGATTTTAGTACAAACTTTTTAACACGTACAGAATAACAAGTAGAGTAACAAAAAGGCATCATCGTCATCGAACTGACTCTCCTTGGCAACACGACATGTGCTTTGAAAGAGGACCATCTGCATGAGATACCGCACCCGCAACCACCCCTTGCCCACACCCTCATCAATTTTTATGAGGTTCATAATTTCCGTATGACATGTATGTTGGCTTCTCTATATACAAGTTAACGAATGTTGAATTTTATTTATTGTTTCCAGATTTTCTGTTGTGTTTCTTCTTTTTCATTTTGGTTTTTTTTTCTCTCTTTCCCCTTTTAGTCTGCTTTTATTGTAGGCAAAATTAATACATCAACTTTATTTTCATTTTATTTCGTTTAATCTTATATTATTTGCAAGTTATCAAAAATTAATAACCAACACATGTTTCTACTTATGAAAGTCTTGATTGTTTCCGAGGTTTCGGTGTAGAACTCATGCGATAGGAACGTTGTTGGTGAGCAAGATTTATTAAGATAAACTTCCTTCCCGGAAGAAGAGGTATTAGCTATCGCCGTCCTTGAGGCTACATTTCCCAAAATGACACTTCCCGGTAGTGGGGAGTATATTTAAAAACATCTTCAGGAGGAATATGTTTGGGACAACCAAAAAGGCTATTGTAAAGGCATTGTAACAGCTCGTTTTGAGTAGTTAGAAGATGTTTGTAATTAATACATTTTGGTTGGCTGTCTCATAGACAATCATAACACATCTTTTTTCTAAAGTTACATGTCCAATGAAGAATACCCATGTGAGAGATTGAAAGTGCATAGTCCAAAGATACAAGACAAATTTGATTTAAACTTAAAGACAGAACGAAAACGAAAAATACAACAGCCACGAACTCTATTTCAAAAAAGGAGTGGGATCAGTTCTCCGGAATGGTAAATATACCCTGTTTAGCGCGCGGCACCCCTCTTAAAGTCCACATGGTCAAATTCGGTGTCAAATCGTAATGTACAATTCGGGATAGTCGTAAATCGTGTTAAATCAGAAAGGAAGGATTCCACTAACTCCTGTGCATGAAAAAGTGAGATCAGGTACTCGGACGCCATACTCTATCAAGTCCATATTCTTTTTCCAGTGACAGTCAAACGTTCCTATAAATTCTACCGGTCCTCCTTTTCAAGTCTAAATAAAAACTTATAATTTTAACTTGTTATTTCCCTTGATATGGCTGAAATACTGCCAACTATACGATAAGCATCAATCAGTATTAAAATAGGAGATGTGACACGAGTGTCCATGAGACAGCCTCCCCCAAATCAGCCTTTCAAAAAACCAAACACGGATTAACGTGACATAGCCGGCGTAAGCCTTATTCCCTAAGACAAGGGCAAAAAAGAAAAGAGACGCATTAAAGACATGCAAAATGAACCCTCCATAATACAATATTTGCACCAAATATAGAACGCCTGTTTGTTCCAAAAGTTTAACCTTACAAGCAAGTCTTTCGTGCTTTAGTTCGATATTCTTTCTCACTAAAGGTTACATTAACAACTTATGACATCATTCTTACTTGTTTTGTTCTTCTGATATGATTTTTGATAGTCACCACTTATGCTATTCCAGCCACCAATCATAAACAATCTCCCTGATTCTACCAGTGTTTCAGAGGATACAAATTCCAACACACTTCTACATTCTTTAAATGTAACAGATATAACTGGTGATGCCGTCAACTGCTCGCTGAATCCTACAAGTAGTACATTTGATGCTTCATTAATTCCACCATCACCCACTGGTAAGTATCTGGCATTTTTTGCAAGCTTTGCAACACCCCCAAAACGCTCAAATTTCTAAGCGTATCAGTCATGAAATAGGTTGCCATTCCTGTGAAAAGACAAAAAATATAGTTACATGTAGTATATGAAGTTATATTTCGATTCGGCTTGTTTTACAGTTTGCAAGTCATATGTTAAGCTTTTGTCGTGCTTATTTTTGCCATTCTACTTTTTTTCGGTTTCTTTAAACAGAACATACCTGTATCAAAGGTCAGTTAAGATTTTATGAAATAGAGGCAGTGAGATTTAAGCTTAAACAATTATTACATCAGTTAAAAGTTTTATAATCGAGTCCAAAATTACAATGGCATTGAAAAGTCATTTCAAATTAATGATGAAAAACAATTAGAAAGTTAAGAAAACATTCTGACAGAAAAGCTATATCAAATGAAAACAGTTCAATCATCTGAAATTTGTCGTTCCAGTCGTTAATTATAATCTTAAAATCTTCTATTCAGGAATGCCAAACGCTTAATATCTTAACTCATATTTAATGAGGTGAATTTCCTTTTTTTCTAAACGCAAAGTGTGGGATACCAAGATGTTAGAGATCCGAATTTCTAATACTATACAAACAAACAAAAACTGGATACACATAATTACACAAAAATAATAACTTACCTGTAGAGATCATTGTATCCTATTACCTATACGGCGGGAGTTCACGCCTGGGTTTGTACCATACAAAAACGGGTTGCGTTTAACTCGCATCGCAAGTGATAAGGTTTGTCAGTTACCTGCCCAAGGTCGGTGGTTCTCTCCGGGTACTCCGGCTTCCTCCACCAGTAAAACTGACCGCCGCGATATGACTGAAATATTGTTGAAAGTGGCGTTAAACTCCAATCAAAACAAACAAACAAAAAGAAAACCTCAATATTGGACTACAAATACACATTGCATTTATATTAGATTTTAAATTCTGGTATATTTGGTATTAACAGTGTTTTTTTTTAATTTAGATTTAAAAATCATCTACCTTTAAGGTATGATTTTATGATTTTTCAGAATTACTTCATTAATTCAAGTTGTTTTGGAATTAAAAACTATTTTAACGAGGAGTTACTCTTATAAATTTCAGTTACAAGGAATGCACAACATTTGTGTTATTTTGTTTTCCACTGGTATAAACAAGAAAAAACATATTCTTTAATCACAATTCGACAAATTTTTGCCCATGATGACTATTCATTTTCCAGGACAGAACGACCAGTCTATTTTAGATAAGCCCTTTTTGTACAAGTAGTAGCTCAAAGACAATAACGATGAAACATAACACTATTGTTATTTTTTTTAAATGGTATAATATAGGCCACATTTTGGCAAAGTCTAAAGAATTGCATCTGAGAAAAGTGTAGGTTGTGAACTGCTTAAAAGAAAACATTGATCCTTCTTAAACATAGAATACCGTTATAAAATGGAGTTTTTATTTGGCAGATTTTGGTATATACCTGACATGGGGAATAACTCTTGATTACGATAATATTCCATCTTACTCATTGACAGTGGATTGTTGTGATCATCGTCGCTGTGATACTGAAATTTTCACTGTAAACTTGATTCGTAACACGGTAAGTACCAACCGTTTGCTTATTGCGAATGTACTTTGATGTATTCGAATTTAAAGATGAATAGCCCACTCATAGTTTCCTCCTTGACATGAGTAATCACAATGACAACACTTTCTTGTATAATCAGCATTTGACAAAATTCTGGCTCGCAAACACCAAATCAAAAAAAAATTATGTTGACTTAATGCGGTCGTTACCAGATTTCTGGAAATAAGATTCTGTAAGAGTATATACCTCTATCGGAATCATTTTTATCGAAAAAACTGATTCTTTCAAGTAGAAGAAAATGGTGGATACATCAGATATTTTTGCTTAACTTACAAAAACGAACAAAAAGGATTCAGTCACTATCATTTTTACTATATATTTCATAAAAAACCACAATTTGTCAAAAAAAAAAATAGTTACTGTGAAGTTGTTCCTTGTGATTTTAATAAAATTTTTTACAGGTAAAGCCAGAAATTGTATAGTTATTGTTAAGTACATATATTTTCTGATTTTCCCCCAAGAAATGGCGTTAAATCTTGATATCACAATCGTACTTACATAGTTAATAATTTTGGCACCAAAAAATAAACTTTCGGTCTTAATTATTTGTCTTTCTATCAACAGCACAGAAATTATGTCAAACTAAAAAATGAATATTTGCCATTTTCTGCACGAAACATAGTATATAAAAGTCAACTCTTTAATCAAATAATGTTATGTGTATTCCACTGCCGCCACCAGTCATTAACAATTTACCAGTCACAATCGATATTGATGAGGATATTTGTATTTGTTTTTTTTTTTATTTTAATCGGTAATTTGCCTTTTGGAACTCCCTGAATAAATCTGACTTCAATATTTTGTAATGTTTTAGCCACCGGTCATCAACAGTCTTCCTGACTCTACAGATATATCAGAGGACCTCAATACCAATACACTACTTCATACTATAAATGTAACAGATGTAACTGGTGACAATATAACCTGCTTACTGAACACGACAAGTAGTATATTTGATGTCTCACCAATTCCACCGTCACTAACAGGTTGGCCCAGTTATATGTTACCTTGTTTTTTTTTTTATTTTAATAATTAGTTTCGCATTTTAAAAGTTTAGTTAAACTGTTAAAGCCATTTAAACTTTAAACACAATATAAGATATTGTTAAAATGATTATATCAAAAATAACTGCAATTGGTTTCGTCTTTCAGATAAGAATATTCATCCAGCACCTTACAGCAGCTTTGTCACTGAAATCAATATGAAAATAGATAACCGCATGTGAAAGATTTTTTTTTATTATAAACAGAACAAACGAAAGATTGTTTTTATTGACACCACTATAGATTAGATATTGAGTCTCGATTTTTGCTAGACTATATAAAAAAATAGTATCTGCTACTGCTTTAAGCCAATTGTCAATCGAAATCTATTAATTTAAATCAAATTTTGTCGCATATTTCACGGACAAAATAGCCTCAAATTGATACTTTTAACATGCAGACAACATAGCAGTGTATCATTGGGCAACTTAAATAAAAGAACTAGTACAAATAAAAGCAATCGCGGATAAGAGGTTGAAGATATATAAATTTATTATGACAGATTATGGAGTGTACATAACAGGCGGCTCGACTCTAGATTACGACACTACTCCATCTTACTCACTTGTGGTTGGTTGCTGTGACCATCAGCGTTGTGATACTGGTATTTTCATCGTTAACTTGATACGCAACACGGTATGTTTAAAAATATATAGGGGTATTCACCAGCCCTGTTGTCAGACTTGTCTGACATGATTTTTAGCAATGTTTTACAGAAATTCGCTGCTTTTGTTTTAATTCTAAATCACTGAAAATACTGAATGGCTTCGAAACGATTTGCACTTTGTAGTTATCCCTACTGCCGGATTTGGATTCCTATTTCGATTTGTTTGGATTTGAGTATGAAAATGAAAAGATATGGGCTAAATGTCAGAGAGTCTACACTCCAACTACGAGAAAAACAGAGGACTCTACAAATCTAGAGGTATCCACAAGTCCATCAACAAAGGTGGAATACCACTATTCGGGAAAAGCTCTAAATCTTTTACTATTTTTTAGATCTCGGATGTGCTTTTGGTTTTAATACCACTGATGATAGTTTACTCCTTGATATGTACATAAAGCATTTTAAAATTCACTATATTTATTCAACATTGGTTAAATTGTATTTATACTTCAATCAGTAGTTTTTATCATACAGATAAAGCTATACGTATAAATTTTTGCTTTTAGTGTCTGTCACGTCACCAATCATTAGGCCACGCCTACCAATTGTACAATGATAACACTGAACAGTAATGGCGTCGATCTTACCATGTTTCGCTGAAGCGTAGCACAAGAGACAAATCATTGATTCGTCAACCTTTTCAGAATTGTTTCTCTTTGATGATCAAAATTTGTTGTTTATTTGTTAACATAATATATTCATTAAATGTTATCGTTCTGGCGGTTATCTTTGAGGTTTATTTCCCTTCCGGTGAAATCTGTGTGAAATGTCCATTTCAATAGCAGATTAATATCGAGGGGTTAGTGCCAAAATGTCGTATCTGAAAATTTATCAAAATTTAGTTACAGTGTTGAGGATGTTTAGAAATATAATGTACGTCACCTCTGCAATTTTTACAACGATCCGATATTCCATTATTTTTTTATTAATCAGAACTAAAAAGCCTAATCAGATTTTAAATTAAGATTTTAGTGCTAATTTGACTTTCCTTGATAAATCTGAACATGCACACACTTTACTTTTTAATTAATTAAGTTTCCATTTGGCATTATATTGAGATAAGTCATTTCATAATGGTAAGCTGATAAAAATTAATTTAAAAGTTTGTGGCAGAAAATAGTATCAAGAGATAAGCTGTTTTGGCACTACAAAATATTTTGTTTATACAAATGTAATAATCGCGTGTAACACTTATCAGCAGATAATGCATAACAGATGTGAAAATAAAATCTGATGTGTAGTGGAAGAAAACAGTAAATAGAGTTAATGTGTTATGGTTCTCAGAATAAAATAAAAACAAAATAAGAAATGAAGACAAATTGTGCTATCCAATGATTGGAATAGTATGGATTGATCAGATATTAAGGTATGTACTTTTTTTTATTTTATTTGATGATTAATCAATATCAATAAACAATGTTAATTTTTATATTTAGAATAAAAGCATCCTATAAATTAATGGAAATACCCTGATGGAAACAAATAATTTGTTGCCTTTAATTTTAAACTGATTTCCAATTTAAAGTATACAGACAATTTATTTTATTTATTCATATGAATATATTTTATTCCAGAAAATACATCCAGTAAAGAAGCATACATAGACAAAGACCATATAAACTGTATTAAAAAGGTATGTAAAGAAATTTTGTAAAGAAAAAAAGACAAAATGTCATAAATTTTAGCAGTATTTGAAAATTGAATAATTTCTTTTGATGGAAATATTTCTTCTTTGTCCGATTTTGTTAATTTTGTTGTCTTTTAAGGGGGAGGGGGGTTAATAACAACTAATAACACATAAGGAGCAAAACTTTTCAGAGAAAACATTTATGGAAAAAAATTATGAAAAGGAGTTGAATTTAAAAGAATGAAATATTACTAATGCTAAAATTGGATTTTGTAGCCTACGAAACAGACAATAATACAGAAATTAAAAAATAGATATTTTGTCGGTTTAAATTTAATAATATGACTGCATTTAAATTCTTACATAACCGCTATTGAGACGTCTTGAATAATCCATTATCAATATATTATAAATTCTGGTGTAAACATTTTGTTTATATCTATTTAGATCATGTCTGAAGTCACCTGGTCATCAGATGAAGAATGGGCTCAGTTTGCAGTAGAATCAACAGCTGATGCAAGTACAAGCCACACTGAATCCACAGATGCCATATCTACACCTGAAAGGTTTGTAGAGCATGATGAATTGTCTCCTGATGGGACTACAGACACTTGTACTAATAAAAACACTACAAGGTGTATAGAGACTATGGATGTTTCTGATGTTGGTCCAGCAACACCTGTTGACGAACCATTTGTCAATTCAGAAAATATTACTGTTGTACCAAATGATGGAAACCTAGAAACATGTAATACTGATGTTAATGGTTCTACTGTTGTCACTGGCACCACAGAAAGGTCTGAAGTCTCTATTCCTGAGATGTCCGAGGATCTGCCAACTGGTACTACCACAGACGCTAAGAATAGGCTCTCGTTAAGTGGTAATGAAGTGCTTACTAAAGACTCCTCTTCAATAACTAATGAATCTGATGTCTCTAAAAGCACGATTGATACAAATATTGATGAATCTAGTCAGAGTGCTGAAGAGCTTGTTGACAGTTCCAGAAACACATTTGATGTGCAAGATGATCAATTTATAGAGACAGCTAAGGTGTCAACTGATGAGTCTAAAGAAACTGTTGATATCCCAATTAAGGAATGCTGTGGCATGGCTGAAGCACCAATTGACAAATCCACTGATACAGCTAATGGGGTAATTGACGAATCTAGTGAGTCAGGTAATGAGCTTATTAACCAATCTGTAGACACTGGTAATTTGCCCATTGATGAATATGTGACTGTCAACGCGTCCAAAGCCACTGTTGAAGTTCCGATTGATGATTCAAAAGACACTGGTGATTTGCCTATTGATGAATCTGTTACTGTCAACGAGTCCAAAACCACTGTTGAAGTGCCGACTGATGATTCCAAAGAAACTGGTGATTTGCCTATTGATGAATCTGTGACTGTTGATAAGTCCAAAGTAACTGTTGCACAGCCGACTGATGATTCCAAAGACACTGTTGATTTGCCTAATGATGAATCTATGACTGTTGATAAGTCCAAAATAACTGTTGCTCAGCCGACTGATTATTACAAAGACACTGTTGATTTGCCTTTTGATGAATCTGTTACTGTCAACGAGTCCAAAACCACTGTTGAAGTGCCGACTGATGATTCAAGAGACACTGGTGATTTGCCTATTGATGAATCTGTGACTGTTGATAAGTCCAAAGTCACTGTTGAAAAGCCGACTGATGATTCCAAAGATACATGTGGTATGCCGATTAGTAAATCAGTTGTTATGGAACCCATAGACTCTGCTTTTGTACCAACAAATGGACCCAAAGACGATGAATCTGAAGTAACTAATGCTTGTACAGATAAATTAAGGGACAGTAATGATTTTCAGCACTGTTTGACTAGTACGAAAGATACTGCTGATACCGACTCTTGTCATATTCAAACTTCAAAGAAAAAAACAGTTTGTAAAACAAAAAGAAAATCCCGAATGTTCGCAAAAAATGTAAAAGTTTCACCAGCTGATCATAAAGAACAAACAAATTGAACGAAATGCACCAGAGCCAAGAAAGGGAAGCCAATAATTCCTGCTTTGCAAGACGAAGATGATGGATTTAAAAGCAGTGATGATGACATACCGTTGACCACAATAAAATCCCAGATCCACAAGCATAGTGGGGTTGAGGATATTGAATGTGAAGCTGAGGGCATTTATGACAGCGGAGATTTATTCAAACTAACAAAAGATGACTATTACAGTAGTGACTCATATTTATCAGTCCCATCAGACATTTCTTCCGTAGATATGTTAAATCCTATGGATGATTTACAAAAATTACAACACAAAAGAAAGAAGAAACAAAAAGTGAAAAGTTTAAAAAGAAAGATCCTCAAAACAAATCAAGAACCACTTGAGCCTCCAAACCAAATGCACTCAGAGGAAAATAAAGAAAAGCATTCGATAAAGGAAAACACACCTTTAGGTCCTTTGATACAAGTGATGACAGAAAATGTACCTAATGGAAGAGTAACTTCGGAGGAAATGGAATTGAATACAGCAAAAACTGTTAGTATGCAAGAGGCAACACTAAATGAATTCACTAACAGTCATCATAAAAAGAAACTCGATGACCTTCTTTTTGCAAACGGTCTGGAAAGAAAACCTGTGCCTGCTGATGGGAACTGTTTTTTTCAAGCATCCCTGCTGCATATACCAAATGTATTTTCTGCTCAGGCTTTGCGTCATATCTTGTGTGAGCACATGATTGATAATGGAAAGGAGTATTTAGGATTTTTTGCTGCATCAGATATGTCAGAATCTTTCGACGAAGACATATGTTGGATTGATTTCAGATCAGAAGTTGAATCTCTTAGTAATGATGGAACTTGGACAAACCGGGCAGCCGACCTTCTTCCCTTGGCTCTAGCTAATTGGAGTGGACGTGTGGTCAAAATATTTTCAAGTCTGAACCAAGCAATTTTAGATATAATTCCGACCCAGCTATTTAATACTTCAAACGAGCCTATTACTCTTGCTTATTCAGCATCAGAAAACAATCTTGTTCCACAACATTATGATGGATGTATCAAACATGTGATCAGTAATAACTTGGAAAGTACAACAGTCACAGACAACAACCAAGAGAATGCCTCATCTGATGCCATGTATACATGTGAAGTATCAAAGACTCCAGAAAAAACAAAGAGGAAAAGAGGACGACCGAAAGGGACCCCACCAAGAAAGGCTCCCAACTTTATTACACCACCCAAGAAAAAGCTTTTTAGAAAAAGGAAAGCCGCACCAGACACATGGAAAAGGAATATCAGAAAGAAGCTAAGACTTACAGGCAAAGAATATGTATCAGTTAAAGGGAATGTAATCAAGGAAAAGAACATAAAACCAAAAGACTGTTCAAATTGCACGTTCAAATGTAGTTTGAACTTAAAAGATGACACCAGAACAATCTTATTTGAAACATTTTGGTCATTGGAAAGCAATGAGAGAAAAAAAGATTTCATAATATCAAACACAAAGGAAAAGAAAACAAGGACATATGTTGATGAGGAAAATACACCTGTGGAAAAGAAAAGACATGTACATAGAACATACTTCTTTAAAGTAGATGGAAAAGAGATTGTTGTCTGCAAAAAATTCTTCATGGCTACCTTGGGCATCAGTGAATCGTTTATAGATAATGCATTGAGACATCAGTCCGGTGGTGTTTATATTGGAGAAGATAAACGCGGTAAACATGAACCGCACAACAAAACCTCCAAGAAAGCAATGGAAATGGTCAGGAAGCATATTGAGTCATTTCCCGTAGTAGACGGACACTACACGCGTAAAGACTCCAATAGGAAATATTTAGGAGCTGACCTCAACATTACACGAATGTATCAACTCTACATAGAGCATTACAAAGGAAGTCTACCTGAAAAAGATATTGTAACCCAGAATGTATACAGAAAAGTCTTTAGTGAAGAATACAACTTTTCTTTCCATGTACCAAAAAAGGACCAATGTTCATTATGTATTAATTATTACAGAGACCAAGAAAATGAAACTCAGGATATTGAGGTAAAACAGAAATTTGACCAACACCAACAAAGAAAAATTAAAGCAAGAGAGGAAAAGAAAAAAGACAAAGAAATGGCGAAGACTCGTAACGATCTTTTTGTGGCAACATTCGACCTGCAAGCTGTGCTACCCACCCCGTGTAGCTTAGTTAGCCAATTATATTACATGAGGAAGTTGAGCACCTACAATTTTACCATCTACAACCTAGCTAGTAACAACGCAACATGCTATCTTTGGTCAGAGACAGACGCTCAAAGGGGATCTTCTGAGATAGCCACATGTCTGCATCTTCAATTATTGTCTTTACCCAGCAACATCAAACAAGCAGTTTTTTATTCGGATGCCTGTGCAGGTCAGAATCGTAACCAGTTTACAGCAACATGTTTATTGAATGCGGTAAATAACCATCCATCCATTGAGATAATCGATCACAAATTCCTGGAGAGTGGTCACACTCAGATGGAGTGCGATAGCATGCACAGTGCTATTGAATTCGCCAAGAAAAAAACCGAGATATTTGTGCCACAACAATGGTCCACCGTTATTAGACTGGCTAGGCGAAAAGACCCCTACATGATTGTACCATTAAAGTTTGGAGACATATACGACTTCAAAGATGTAACAAAGAGGACAATGAAATTCAGAAAAGAAGATACATCTGGCAAGAAAATCAACTGGCTGAATATTAAATGGCTTAGATATGTAAAAGGTGATCCTGACAACATCCAATTCAAATGTGATTTCGATGAGGAGTATAGAATGTTGAAAGTCTCGGCACCAAGCAAGAGAGGGAAAACAGCTGAAAATGTTGAAGAGCTGCCTAAAAAATATAAGTCTAGACAACCAATTTCTGCTGCCAAGAAAAAGGACCTATTAAATCTCTGTAAGACTGGAGTTATTCCTGTGGAGTATCATGATTACTACAAAGCTCTGCCGTCAAATAACAGTGTAAATGACACTTTACCGGACACTGACATTAAAGAGGACAATGACGATTCTGAACAAGAATAAGCGTAATAGTATAATGAAAAGCGTCAAACATTACTAAGGCTTCGTCATTGTATCACATGGCTCATATAATGCCTCATTTGTAATGTTTATTTACTCTTTATTTTGTGTGTATATAGATATGTTTTTTTTTTTAAAAACTTTTGTTCTACTAAAACATCAGATAATATACTTAACAACTAGACACCTGATAGCCAAACACCTAAAGACAGAAATTCAAAGCGATATTTAGATTAGAATTGGTGTTTTTTTAATTTGTTAACCTCACTATATCTAAACATTCTCGAACAAATTTTTTTTATCCTTTGAAAGATTTTGATTAAAAAATAATAGATTAAATTAAAAGCGGTACAGAATTCAAAAGATAATCTTACTTCTGATTTATTAGCTGTTATGAATCCAGAGATTTATTTGAAAAATAAACGGCAATGAATTTAGTTTTGATTTTTTTCGTTATGTCGTAAAGAAGGTTCCGTTTGTGTGTCGTCATAAAAATGATGTTTTTGATTTAGTTTATATCGTACTGAATGCTATTGTAATGTGTATCATAGATTCGAAAATATACTTTAAAAAATCCTTTGCAATTATGTATGTGATTTAATGCATATATAGGGTAGCTAAACACGTATATACTGAAATTCAAAGTGCATGTTACTACAAATGTTTTTTGAACTGTTTTTGTTTCATTAATTTACTTCATTACTTTAAAACATTTCTTAAAAAAAGATATTTTTTATCCTTTGAATTATTTTGATAAAAGGTTCAAAAGAAATAAAAAGTTGTATTGAATTCAAAATAGAATAGTTAGAATTTAATAGTTGTTATGAATCCAGTGATGTATTTCAGAAATTAATATTATGGTAATGGTAATAGTTAGTTATTTTTTTCACTACATATATGTCCCAAAGAGGATTTTGTTTATGTGTCGTCATAGACATGATGTTATTAATATAGTTTATATCACTTGACTTATTAGTGTGTATCATTTAATCAAAAAATGTGTGTAATGTGTTAAAAGTAGCTTCTTTGCAATTATGTCTTTGTGTAAAATATGAATTTAATGCATTTTAGTAGGAAAAATTGTTTTCAAATTAATTTCTATTTCATGCAAAAATCAATTATCAATTTAATATATTAATTTGCTATTCTGATCATATTTTAAAGAAAATAATTTTCTTTTACCAAAAAGTCGTATAGATATATACAACATTTTTATTACTTTACATAACATTTTTTGAAATTTTATTACATCGCCAAGAAATATTATATCTAGTCACCTCATTGTTGCAGAACAGATTTAGTTTTTGTAAATTGATTCCTCAGTGCCAAAACAACTTATTGAAATGTACTTTAGTTTTGCACAGTAAAACATGTTTATTCTATTAATAAACTTATCAGCAGAAAGTCGTTCACCTTGTTACTATGTAATTGCATAGCCATCTGGTATTTATCAAAACAAACATTTTATGTCAAATATGTTGTATAGGATAAAAGTGTTAATTTCTCATAATTAGCATAACTGATATTGCAAAAGATTATAAGAATCAATGAGTTGTTACAACATTTACATAATTTATCACCGAGATGTTTGTTTGTTAAGTAATAATTAAATAGTTAAGTTTTTTCTTGATTGCCAAAACATGACAAATTTCAGATAATCTACGATCTCATCGACTCCTTTAAGACCTTCTAATGCAACCATCTTTACCTCCCAAAGGGTGTCCAAAATGTTGTCAAGAAACTACCCTCTTTATTTTATGAAATATTAAATTTCTAATGGTTCATAATAAGAAAATCTACAAACTAATTCTTAGTTGAAAAATAACACATGCGCCATTACATGTAAAAACAGGGCTCCTTTACAGTCACTTTTATTTTAAATAGTGTTATTATGACTGTTATAAATTTAATTTATTTCAGTTTACACTTCAGAAAGTTTCATGTTGTGATAAAGTGTTTCTGTTGGACACAAATATCCCATAGATAATAAATAAATTCCGAGTATGAGCAATAATTCTGATTTCACTTACTTCTGATAGTGGATTTTTATATACACAAAGTACTAGTACCTTATCTTGCATGCGTTTATTATAGTCTCCTGTGCTTATTATCTTCGTCATCTTGTCATAGGACAATAACTTTATTTTCTTTCCTTTATCCCATTCTTTTTGGGCTAGCAGTGCTAGATAGGAATCTAAAGCCTGAATTCTAATTGGAAGAAACATTAAAAAAGAGCTTCAAATCTTTATTAAAAAAGTATTAAATATTAAAAGTTTGGCCATATTGCTCATACACATTATACTAAAGCTCTAATTGCCATGTTTCTGCTTTTATTTTTAAATAGCATTCTTCATAGGTGAACCAGGTTATAACCAGTGAAAATTTTAACAGGCCAATAATACAAACGTATGTCGTTGACAAATAATTAGTTTCTTTCTTTAACTGAAGGAGTTTACTAACTGGAACCAGACTCAATTTCAATTCAAAAGTTATTGTGAGTGTTCATTACTGTGAATTTTTTTCTGCAGGTCTCATTGCTAGTACAAAAAAAAACTTTTTCATATATCAAAATACATTTGGTCAAGAAATATACTTGTCTTAAGGAATGAGACATTAGCACTGGTATCAACAGAATATCACTGTGAATTATTATTTTTGGTAAAACAAAGAAAGTAACATGCAAATAAAATTTGTATACAAACCTGGTCTGTTAACCAATTTGTTTCACTGAACGATCTGATGTCATCATCAGTGACATTATTACCATAAACCTTCGCAACTATATAATTTGTATCTTGCTGTAGTTCCCATCGCTTATGGACCTTATTCAAAGCCATAAAAATACAAATGCACCTCATCTAAAAATCGAAATAAACAAAATGTTGGATTAATCAGTCGGTTAATGTTTTTAATATATGATAATCAGTCCTTCAGATGGTTAATGGAGTAACCTGTTGAGTGTTGACAACAACACAACGTTTATCATAATATTGTCTAAGATACATATCAACAATAAGAATTACCAGCACTAAAAATTTTTGTTGGGTAATTACCTTTCTGCTCATGAATATCAGGAGTTGAACATTTCATTCCAATGGGTCTATCATTCCACTTAATTTTCTGGGCCTTATTAAGAGTCAAAGCAGAAGGTTTTCTGAAAGATAAAAGACGATTGCATAATATAAAAATTGCCTTTTGGATATTGGAATTGTTGAGCAAAGAGGCTAATATTCCAAATGATAATAAATAGTTCATCTAGTTCTGTTTCTGAATCACTGTCCTCTGTAGTACATGTATGTTGCTCAATGTCATTTTCCAAACCGGCTTTACCAACAAAACCTGATCCCCTGAAGGTTCTGCATTGGTCAAATTAACCTGGTTTCTGAAAGAGTAAAGAGAATAACA
>JAULBM010184058.1:0-17650 GCA_032357055.1 Geukensia granosissima
CGGGTTATTTAGTGTGTACCACGTGATTGAGGTTATTTCTCCATAAACCGAAAAAATATTACAGTCATTCCTTAATTCTACTTCCTTTGTATTTATTTCTATCTTGGTATTTGCACAACCTATTCCTTTCTTTGACCTCTAATGATATTAAAGCACTAAATCCATTGGACGGGTTTATATTGATTCCGTAATAAAAGAAAACTTGGTTTCCTAATCGGTTGCTTTAGCCAATACCAACTGCATGGGAGTACTCTTCGTGGTCGATACTTTTTTGTGTCATGTATTAGTTTTAATTACATTTGTTGTTGTTGTTCTTCATGATCAGTATCGATCTCATGTGGTAAATCCATTAAAACTGATTTTTAAAGTGTGTTTTTATTGTTGTTTTGTCACACCTCTGTCCCAGGTTAGGGAGAGGGTTGAGCGCTCAAAAACCCGCCAAATACTCAATGTACATGTCACACATGAACCTGTAGCCCATAGCTATAGCCAGTTGTTGTCTTAGTTTAATTAGTCGTTAATTGTTATTTTTTCACTATTTTTTCAATAGATTAAGTCGATTGTCAACTTTTATGAATAGTAACACATTTTGTATTTGGGGGCCTTTATAACTTCCGTTATAGAAGGCCGTAATGGGACCTGCAGAATTTTTAATTCGGCTGTCATTTGGTGTGTGGATGATAATGCCACATCTTCTTATTTATTTTTACGTTTTATTTATTTGGGGGATTCTGATTTTTAAGGAGTGGTAATGCACCCTTGTTGAAGGCCTTCTGCAGACTTTTATATTTAAATTTCGTCTGCTTCCTTGGCGACCAGAGAATTAACAGAATTGATCTGAACAAACGACCTATAAATTTATAGTCCAAAAGACAGTTAGATATGAAAATTAAAAGCTTTGGTATAAATGTTAGAGTGACGGAACTCCAAACGTTCATTATCATATCTAACTGTTTTGGACTATGAATTTCAGTTCAATTCTGTTAACCCTCTTGCTGCCAGATTCAAAGCAAACGCCACAATTATGTGACGTCGCGACTTTTATCATATATTTATATAAAAATTTGGGAATTCTGCATAGATGATACATGTGAAGGTGTAGCACTCATATCCATCCTCCGTTTCAGGGTCATATCCGCTCCGCTTTCATACTCCGTGGATAATTACCCTGCATTCAGCCCAATCTGATCACATCGGCCATTTCCGTCATAAAAATCCGGTAAAGTGATAACCCGAATAATTTAGGCCCTCTCCGTATCCGATTCTCTCCTTCTGTCTGTTAATGGAGCGATCGATAGAGAGTGTAATATAACGACTGAATTATTCGGGTTAGGGACAGATAATATTATTGTTAACGTTATTGCATAGTGTAAAACATAAACCGTTAACTGTCTTTTGATGAAAGATAAATACAAAGGCAGAAACGCACATATAATTTAATATAGCTCGAAAAACACATTAAATAGAGTAAAGTCTATTAAAGAACTTGAGAAACAAAACAAAATCTTGGAGTCTTTAAATATTGATAATCGTATTTTTTACAATGTCGATAGTTAAACCTTCAAATTTCTCGCCAAAGCTCGAAATTGAATGTTTAACTATCTTGATTGTAAAAATACGATTATCAATGGCTCATAATGTAAGATTTTCTATATCCAACAAAACTTGTGTTTTATCTCACATTATTTCCTATAGCAATCATAATGTTTTTCAGGCATTGGTTACGCGTCCTGTTTCATGGCTTACATCGTTGCTTTTTACTACAACATGGTAATAGCTTGGTCATTTTTCTACATGTTCTCCTCTTTTACTTCTGATTTACCATGGACATCATGTAGTCATGAGTACAACTCGGAGAACTGCTGGGAGATAGAGTGGGACACCAACCAGACCTATAACAACAGAACGTACAACATTAATACATCAGTTTCATCAACGTTTGAGTATTTTGAGTAAGTTTGGATCATTTTATTATTGTACTGAAACTATACTGATACTATAGTAACCCTTTACTTGAAGGTGCTTAGTAAAAATGATTAATTTGTATATTTAAGTGTAAAATCTTCTTCACTGTTGATAAAGGCTGTTGCGGCAGTCGAGACAGATTTGAAGATTTAATTTTCGTGCTGAAGACGGTAGAAAAAGTGTGACTATAAACGGCTAAATGTTATTTTTCTTATTTATTTAATTATAATTATAATTAATTTGTATCATTTCAAAAGGATGAAAAAAACGTTGTTTCGTCAAGCAACAAAGCTACACCTGTCGTTATCAGTCTCTTTAAAGTCAAGTTATTTAGAGAAATATTGAACTGGTAATATGTTGCACACCTTTAAGTTCACTATGTGTTTTGATCACAGAAATTGGTACATCACATGCATGTTGTTCATAATCAATGGCCTTTTTGTACATCTTTACAAACCAATCATGTGTTAAAATCAAAATAAAAAATGGCAGTCACATTTATTGTTTTGAATCACAATCTATAAAATTGCAAAAAGACCCTACAAAAATTGATTGATAAATTCGATACCTATAGATTGTCGGAAGATTTGAACAATCCAGATTGAATTTTGCTAAAGAAATTCCATCAAATTAAAATTTTGTCAACGAAAACAAAAGTAATACTGATTGGACTATTGAATGTGTTGTTAGACTGCAGAAATTATGATTAAGAGACATCTTTACCTTTCACATCGTGAAATTTCCTTTTCTCGAAGAGGACTCGCCTTAAGCACATTCTTAGAACATAAACACTCCACAACTGGTCCGATTTTCTCGTGTTTGCACTAAAGTATGGCAGACTTCAGTGGTCCTAACCAATCGTTAGGCCATATTTTTGAATTTCATGTAATTTGCTTTATCATAAAATGAGCTATCCCTGTTTTTATCATTTTACCATCGCAAGAAAACAACTGTACATTACATTAAATTTTTGGTGTATTCAATTATTTGAAAAAGGGGCAAATACAAGTATTCCGGTAATCAAGAGAAATATTATGTCTGATCAAGGAGATTTTCATTAAAGCAATAAAGATGAATAATGTTTAATGTAAGTTTTTCTCCACTGAGAATAGCGAAGCATTAAAACGCACAACATTTCGAGGTCACAATCTTTTTTATATCGTCACAAGTTCAATAATATATGTACATTTCAAGGAGTAACCTCTTATCAGTAGTATAGAATCAAAACAAAGGAAGTTCAAGACCTAAACGTAGCAAAAGAAGCACTCTTTCCCAAAAAAAATCTTAATGGGAAGTCAAATCCGACGACAGGGACAACTACTAAGTACAATCCTTTTCAAAAAACGAGTATGCCTCATACTTTTATGTTCATCTCAAATTTTAGATTCAGAGAAAATTATTTGGCAAATGTGATGACTTCAAATTCCAATAGTCAATTTCCCGTTCATTGGCAGTAGCATTCCAGCTGCCCCGGCGTGTGGCCTATAAATTTCCCAGATCTTACATTTTTCAAAATTATGTGTCCAGTACAGCGATTTTCAGCACAGAGCGTAGTTGTTCACACAAAAACTGGTCAGACAGGGATATGTTGCTATCACTCCAGAAATTTTACAGTCGACACCACAATCGTCATCCGGTATGGAATATCCGTTTCACAGATGAAGACTGAACTTATTCTGTGAAGCTGTGGCGTAAACCAAAAAAGGCTGTTCGTTTCTCTGCTTGTGATCCCATGAAAGTTTTCCTTGTTTGTGCTTAGTTTTATATGTAATTTGTCATGTTCCGACCTGTTCGTGTTGTCTGTCGATTTTCCACTTTTGTCTGGCCCTTCGGATTTCTTTCGCCTCTTCGACACATACATCATTGGTTGCTCTATATATCTTTAAGATACAGCGTTTTAACAATATCGATAGTCACACTTCTTGTAAAATAATTGTCCATTATTTTGTCATCAGAATACTAAAGCAAAGCTTATGTGTAACTAGAAATGAGAAAAAGAAAAACATTGACCTATACAAATACACAAAGCCAGGCATCCTGTAAAGCCTAAAAATCCTTTGAAATAAGAAGTGTAAGGGATTCCACCAAACCAACTTAAGGAACAGATTTAATGTTTACATGCATTCAATGTTTCCCTCTTGATAAGTGTCACTTTTATTGAAAGAGTTTCCTCTTACAGTTGGACTACTTACTGTGTTTATCGTAATAAACTAATTTAAGTGTAAATTCTTGATTTTTTTAAAAAGCTTTATATTTATATGCTACCACATATTGTTGGCAAAAAATTCCGTGATTAGTTTTAATCCTAAAATTATGAAATTACGGCAGAGGCTTCATTCCTTGTATAACACCTGATAGATATTTCGATGGATTTGGCTGTCTATTTCGGAAAGGAGGGTTCTCTTTGCTAAATTTGGATCTTGCTCTGTCTATGTTTTGGTTTATATGCTGCTGATTAGAGTTGACTCCTTGAAACTTGTTTCCAGCATAATAAAATTTCCTATATTTGTAAAACATTGGTAAACCTGTATTTTGAAACCACTGGGTCAATGTCACTACTTGTGGACCAGAGGTCCCCGAGGGTATTCAACAGCCCAGTCGTCACACCTATCCGACATGAAACTTTACTACAAGTTGTTTAAAACAAATTTCTGATATAATAAAATTTTAAAACCCCGGATATTACGGATGAGGCCTCATTTCTTAAATATGGTATATGTCCTTTTCGCTGGGTTTCGCTGCCTTTTTTGTTGGTTTTGGACATGAGTATTTCTTTTGTTGGATCTTGGTTTTCCTATGTTTTGGTTGAAAGATGCTCATTAAAACCAGCATCCACTATAATCAAATTTTCCATATTCATTTGGTAAACCTGTCATTTTTATTTATAGTAAATTGAAACATTTAACGCACACAGAATGTAGCTATGAAATAGGAATTAAGTGGTACCTCCAACCTGCTGGTTTTCGTTCTACACGATTAACTGTTAATTTATCACAAAAATATGCGTTTATATCACCTCGTAGATATTTGTAGATTATAGAATTTCAGAATATGATTTATTCTACTTAATAATGCCTGTAATATGACATCTTTACTGATAGAGAGAATATGAAGAACCAGTTTTATATTAAGGCAGTTGTTAAAGATATTAATAGTGATATAAAAACAATCTGGATTCCTTAAATAACAACTCTTCAGATGCCAATAATTTATTTATAATTTTAAATAATATTTTGCGTAGTCATCAGTTATTGTACCCGGGGCTTTGCAAAGGTCGTGGTTTACGTTATCATACACACAGAGCAAGAAAAAATAAAAACTACACGCCCTTAAATTGAATAAACAAAGGATGATAACTTTAGATGAGCTCTACAAAGTAAGAGGAGTAAAACTTCAATGCAATAACTCGTTTTTTGAAAATTACAGGTTAAGAAGAGCCTCTTCCAAATTTTCGTCTAATTTCCACTTTTCATTGATTATTTAAATTTTGACTTATTTTAGACATTTTCATTAATTTTTTGGTGTTACTCTATTCAATTATTTGAAATAAGGAACAAGTACTAGTATTCCGGTGATCAAGAGAAAAATGATGTCTAATCAAAGAGATGTTTATTAAAGCAATAAAGATTAATAATCTTTAATGAAAGTGTTTCACTATATACTGCTTTTTTATGTATTTGTAGTATGTAATCAGTTTATAATCATTGTCTGTAATTAATATGCCCTTTGAGGTCTCATTGACTGGAATAAAAACTTCTTATTCTTCTATTTAGAATAGTGAAGCATTAAAACGCAAAACATTGCCCATTTTGAAGTCAGAAATGTTTAATACCCTCACAAATTGAACAATTTCCTAGATGTTGTCACATAAATATAGATTGGGAAGCAAATAATTTTACTTTCAAGGAATCTGGATTTGTCAAATAATAAGCAATATCGTAAATTTTAGGGGTCAAAAGATGTTTTAAAATCAAATCTTTTTCTCTTTCCTCTAGCAATGGCATCTAATATTTGCATTATCTCTACGCTCTAAACACAACTATTCTGCTTTTTAAACTTTAAGAATAATGGGAAGTTTTTTTTCACCTTTTTTGATGGGTGCAGATATGTAATTCTCTACTTCTACTTTGATTTTCCCATTGTAAAATTTCAATTCATGAAAAGTAACATTCCATCAGCATCTGCCACTGGAGTATATATCTCTCAGCTTACGTGGTACTTCATAATCTGTACATCCTATCAAGAATATATATTATATATATCACAATTGACAACGGATATTAGCTTCCGATTCCTTTTTTATACTGGTTTTACTTACCACAGATTGTCACTTAACCGCTGGCTTTACCATTGTGTAACATGACGAGTGCAACTAATAGAAAAGGAGCTCCCTACTTTACCGGAACACTTGAGCTCAACCTCTTTTTAATGTAGATCGCTTTCCTCAAAGTTTAGTTTGAATGTAGTTTTTGAGTCTTGGTGATTGTATTTTGTTTCTTTTGTTGGCAATGGTATTTTGTGTCTTCTGACTTCACGATATTCTTCTGCCTTCACGATATTCTTCTGCCTTTTTGCCATCTTAATCAACCTAACTGCTGTAAAAATGGACTTTAAATATTCCTAGTTCCTCTTGTTCAGAGTAAAACATTTTTTCATAAATAATGATTCATTGGTTTCTCTGCATCTTTTAATTTTAAATTCCGTATAGAAAGGCCCAAACGAGTGTACATTAACGAACCCCAGTTTATCTTTATTCTTCATGTACCATATATTTCAACATTCAATATGGCTTCTTTATCTTATAGTATAAGCCGTGTCTTGGTCTGTCCCACCTCAACCCCACTTTCGATGATTTCGATAATTGTAGAACTTGTTCTCGTCCTGAATATGCATATAAAATATTTGCCACAGAACGTAAAGCAACCAACAATCAATCAATCAATCTTATAGTTTATACTCACCATCTGTCATTATCGGTTATAAGATTTACTTTTTACTTTTTTCTGTATTTGAATCGCTCTAGCATGCCAACCTTTTAGTTTTCATTACAGTTTCTTTGTTTCACGTAATTTTGAACATAACCATGAGGTTTCTTTTTCAATTAAGCAATTGCCTTATTTTCAGATATATATTCATATTCCTTTTTTCTATTTCTTTAAGGACTTTATGCATGATGTCCCTTTTGTTTTATGAAGTAAAAAATGAAAGGTCGTGCATAGCACGATACTTGACAATCACCATAGTCATAAAATATGGCAAAAAATACTTATGAAATAGCATTATCTAAATATGTATATCATTATATACAACAATTCAATGTAAATTTCATGTATTTATAAATAGAATATTGATAGAACAGTCGCTTACGTTACAGAAAAGAAATAAAATTAAAATACCGATTTAGCGAAAATAACCATTATTTTCGACCTCAGCATTATTTGTCATTAGTTCAATGACAACGATAACTTCACTTTGGAGATGTGTATTGCTGTTTCCCCAAACATTTAGGCTAAAGATTGTTTGACCAACCAATATACTTGGCATCACTTATGTGATTGCCAAGTAATAAAACATATAAGATATACTTTTATCTTAGAATATATTGAATGTTCTATGTTGTGAAAGTTTTTCAGAGACTCCTTTCATCAGTTAGGACGCCTCACTCATCATCAACTTCCATGACTGCTATGTTACAGCTTGTAAAAGACATAAAGTGTTAAAGCTCTATTGCAGTTTATTACGTTTTAAAGTTATCTTTCCCAAGCCCGTGAAAGTTTTAATAACTGTTTTTTAGATTTTCAATAATATAAAAATTATTTCCTCTAGCTGTTGATAGATTTTATCTGTAGTCTTCCAACTATTTAACTATGATCTGTTTGCTTGTGTGTACTTAGGTCGACCGGTTCTTTGTTCACCTTCGAAGCCAATATATGCCCTCTTAGCTTAGCACTATTTCACAAAGTCGAAATAAAATGCCGTTTTTGTGATTGTAGGCGTGGTATGTTAGGACTACATAAAAGTACTGGACTGACAGACCTGGGCGGAATAAGATGGCAACTGGTTTTGTGTACAATGTTGACATTTATCACTTTGTATTTTTGTTTGTGGAAAAGCGTAAAAAGTGCCGGAAAGGTAAGACTATTATTTGTAGTAAAAAATTATACTACATGTACAAATCAAAAATATTTTAACAATATAAGATTACACATGACCATTTAAGAATATATATATTATTTTTAACATAATACCCTTTGTGATGTCCAAATAGTTGCAAAATATTTGTCATTTCGAAGTTTAAAAATCAAAAACCGATACATGATACACATACATAAAAACCTCTTTGAATAATATTATACAAAATTAATTTTTTTGGCTAGGAAAAGGCCAAGAAAGCTTGATCGTTTGATGAATAGAAACCGTTAATCTTTTTATGCAAATACCTTTTATTGAGAGAATATAAGGATGTAAAAAAACACAAGGCTCAATATGGAACCGATAGTCAAAAATCTTGCAGAAGATAAAAAGAACAGTAAAAAAACAACACCAAAACCCTACCGAAATGTTTTGGTTATTTTGATAGATATGAAAACTTTCAATACCGTTATTTTACTTATTTGAGGTTGTTTGGTTTACGGCGACGATTCCCTACCTCATTCTTACAACTCTGTTGATCAGAGGAGCATTGTTACCAGGTGCTGCTGAAGGAGTTAGATACTTCATCACACCAAACATGAGCCGTTTAGGAGATCCACAGGTAAATGCTAATTGTAGGCAAGCTTTTTGGTATATTATATAAATATATATATATATACGCCTATTGGGTATATCAATATCGCGACATATCAACTGCGCGTATATCAATGGCACAACCTTTTAACTGTAATTACTATAACATATTTATAGATCTTTAAAGACATATCCAAATGTATTATTCCATGATTTTTAGACTACTATATACATATTTATTTAATTTGGCAAACGATCGAGATCTTTTACGACAGGTTTATAAAAGCCGCGTTACCATGATGCAAAAGGCAAAAGGTTGCACGATTGGTTCATCTTTTTGCGCGATTACTATAGCGGATTTGTGACATAAAGATTTTATGCAGTAATTTAAATTTTTTTTTCAAAACTAGGTTTTCACCGGTCACCTGAGCTTCAGTTCGTTAAGACTTCAGTGGTAACTACTGAAACCCATAAGTAAAACTCGAACGGCTGTGAATTAAAATAACATAAATTAAACATATTTCTAATTACAAATAGAAAATGTCGTAACCGGTAAACCATAAAATCAAATAGAATACAAAAAGTCAAAACTAAAATTAAATAAGAAATAGTTTGTTATGGAAAGTTTACATGTATATCCAAAAAAAAGATATTTTTTCTCTTTTTCAAAGGTATGGATTGATGCTGCAGTTCAGATATTCTTTTCCATCGGTGCAGGATTTGGGACCCATATTGCTTACGCCAGTTACAACAAATTTAACAATAACTGTTACAGGTAAACGTATTCTCGTCCCATTGCCACAATAGCTGCAATTTGAATCTTTTTACCAAATTTGTTGTCAACACTTAAAAAAAGTTTTATGCTAAGACGTAAGCTATATTTTGATATCTCATTTATAAAATTAAAAACGCTGCTTAAAATGACACATGTTCATCACATGCCTACTAACAAATTTGTCATGATTTCTTAACTGACATTTGTATTTTACAACTTGATTATGATATATGACATTTTATTTATTTACATTTTAACTTTTGAAAATTAAGATGTCAAAATTTGCCAGTTGTTATTGATAAAGGTATTATCATGAGAATAGAAAATGGTTTGAAATTGTACTGTGTCTGTTATCTGTATAAAGATGTCCAATAAGAAGGGAAAAGTTTAATGTGCGTATTTTTTCTACATCATAATATTCAATGTTCATCCTTTTTTATTGCACGCACAAAAAATCCTGGAAAACTATTTTTTTTTCTACCATAAATTTCAGAATAAAAGTTGCTGTGTCCAATTAAACAAAATCATAGAATAAATTACATAGATATATTTTGTATTGTTGCTGAAATATTTGATATTAAAATGAATAATGCCACGAGTATAAGGATGAGGACATTATTTTTTTTAAAGAAAGAAATTGGAAAATGTGCCACACAAAGAATTTGTCCTATGTTAACTGAATAATACTTTCTTTTCAGGGACTGTTTGATCACTGCTAGTGTAAACAGTTTTACCAGTATCTTCTCAGGATTTGTCGTGTTTACTTACCTAGGATATATGTCTTCCCGTCAAAATAAACACATCGATTCTGTAGCACAAGAAGGTATGGCTCTTATAGTCATTTTATCATTAATTCATCCTTGTTATTCCTAAAATCCACAGTATTAATTCATCCTTGGTATTCCTAAAATCCACAGTATATTATAAAAGGAAGATCATTGACTGTGTTCTACCATACAAGCTGTCATCCTGTCACCTCAGTACTAATGCTCGTTTGTAAATAGTGTCTTAAATTACTTAGGTTGTCCCTAATAGCTGCATCTAAATGTAGACGGGAACTCTTTGCCTCTGTCTTTATAACACTTGCATTTTATGACTCGTTACTCGATTTGGAACTATCTAAAAGAAAGAATATAAAATATATGCCAGAAAGAACCAATTCACATCTTTACTGGGTTGTGAGCTTTATAATTTTTCGTTAAGCTGTTCACTAGATTTCCTTGGGTCACGAAACAAGTTCTTAAATAATGCCTTGCATTTCTCTCTCGTATCAAAAAGAATTGACAAAATAAAAAAACAAGGTTTAGAAATGTCTAAATGTAGTGCGTAGGAAGCGCTTTTCTGGATAAACTTTCATCAGGTACGCTCGGGACCAAATATTGGAAAGCCGACAAGCAGAGCGGCGCCTCTACCGTATTACAGAAATTTTGCCACGGTACATGTAATACGACTGATCAGAGCAAGTACTCTGATACAGACTAAAATGTAAGAATTAACAATGTTGGAAAGATGAGAACTTTATCTTTCCAACATACATTCCCGTACCAAAAAATAAAAAAAATGAGCATATAATTCAGGCAAGGGAAAGCTTTTGACGACCTCCACACGGCATAAAAGAAAAACTCCGTCATAATATTGAAAAGAAAGAATATGAAATATATGCCAGAAAAACCCAATACACAACTTTTGTGGGTTGTCAACTGCATAATTTCACTAGAATGCACGAGCATAACCAACTGTCAGATATTTCTTATAAAATAATAGACTGATTCGAATTATTCAACTTTCGTCCTGGTATATAAAACGCATTGCGCAATCTCAGCGTCGTCGTAAATTACGTCATTACCAAGGAAAATCAACCATCACACAATGACTTCCCAGTATCCCGTTGCGTTTCTAAAACGGTCCATTCAGACAGCATAATGAGTTACTTTCCATAATAAGAGATAACAATACGATAATAATCATTACGTTTCTTAAATACAGTAATTGACGGGATTTATATATTTTGCAGGACCTGGACTTGTATTTATCGTTTACCCAGAAGCTATAGCAACTTTACCGGGATCGTTTGCTTGGGCAGTTATGTTTTTCTTTATGCTTGTGACGTTGGGAATGGATAGTGCGGTAAGACAATTAGATTGAAAAGTAAATAGCATACATGCAGTGGTTTAATTGAATATGGTCAAAGTAATGTATTATGTTGGCGATTAAACAATATTAACCATTTGAGGCAAAAGTCATGCACAATGATGTCAAAGTCATGCACTTTAATGTAATTGGAACACCACTTACAGTCTATTTATCAAAAATAGCTGGAAATTTTCAGAAATATTTAATCATATTTGCTATCAGAAATATCGAGCAAATTCAAGAAGCAACATAAATTGTATGACGCCCAGTTCAATTTTTCCAAAAAATATAAATTTTCCCAATTTAAAATATGTTTCAGAAATGTCAAAATACGAGCAACAGAGATCTTTTTTTCAAAATGTGCGTTTTTTTGGCAACCATTTGTTACATAATAAGTGAAAGTATTCGGTAAATGTACTAGTTGTTTTCTGTAAAACGGCTGTTTCTTATTTCTGAATTTACTAAATAAAGTGGAATTAATTATTCAAAAAGGCCTAAATGCCCTCACTTCTTCGTCTCATATCTATCAATCCTCTAACCTTATGTTTACTTAGAATATCAACACCTTCTTAGTCCTTAGATGACATTACAGCAGAACTGGGTTATGATTATGCTACATCATTATTTTTTTTAAATTACGGTTTGTTGAAACTCATATTTCACATTAATAAGCAACTGCGCAAACAAAAGAGAAAAGATAATTCGATCTAAATAGTACTTGAAAGTCAGAAGTATATCCTTTACTGTTGGTAAATTGTATAAATCATTAGAATCTTTCAAGATGCTGGAAACAGCAAAATTGTAACCAGAGTCCAAGATATAAGAGTACAGTTGAAAGTGACGGAGACACTAATATTCAGTTTGTTCTTGATATCCTTTGCCAAGGTTATCTTTTTTCGAGTTTTTTGTTCGTAGACTTAGCTGTTTATGAAAAACGTTGGTAGTTGCTTGGTACGTCTGTCAACCATTGACAGCAAAAACAATTCTGTTTAAATTGCTTTTCACAAGGAGTGGTATTCCAACCTTGTTGAAGGCCTTGTCGAGACCTCTAGATTTTTCATTCTCTCTGTTTTTCTCGTGGTTGGAGTGCAGTCTCTTTGACATTTATCCCAAATCTTTTCATTTTCATATGTATTACATGTTAATGAGAGAATTTAAATATGGTTACATAATTTGTTTATTTTAAGTATCACAAATAACAAGCAAGCATTGGTTGATTCGTTGTGTGGACATATGACCAACGATCAAACTTCAAACCTTCTGCAAGTGCTTGATGATAGGTGTTGTAACTATTTAGCTATATTAAATGAATCCCTTGCTTGCATAAGAAAGAATGCACTCTATGAAATAACAACTAACATAATATACATTCCGCTTATGCTTTTTCAGTTTGGTGGATTAGAATCACCTCTGACAGGATTTAGGGACCAGTTCTACAGATTTTTCCGCCATCGTTGGACAAGGGAAATATTAACGATGGTCATAGTGGTTTCAGCATTTCTTTGTTCTCTTCCTTGTACCACTTATGTAAGAAATTTCATATACTAGATGCATATACATAATAATAAAATAATGTAGAAAAAATATAACAACTCCTCTAAACAATGCTCTACGCTAGAGTGTTGCTGGATTTTGATCATCCACTTTGATGGATAAATCCCCTTTTCAAAAATTTAAACTATCACTAGTAGTCACGCCGGATTAAAAAACATAACATAAAATTAGTAGAAAAAGGATTCGAATATACCAATGGGGCAGACGGAAATCGTTAAGTCAGAAGACAGACAAGACCATGACCGACAAAATGAAACGAAAGTGTAAACAGTTTCTGATTCATAACCGGTACTGTTTGAAAGGAAACTGTTGTTGAACACTCTAAATAAGCAATGGTTTATGACATGAAGAATGATGGTTGTTGTGTCATAGGGAAAATATCCATCGTTGCCCGTAACAAAGTGACGTAGAATCAAGTGATTTTGACAACCCTTTAATAGCAAATACAAGCATTTTGCTGTCTCATCAATTAAGATATGTAACTCATTATGGACACTCGTCGCAACTTCGGTCGATTCCGTACCCTCCTCAAACCTCGTCAGTATTACGTCAGCTGCCATTGGATCTACTTTCGGAAATCTTCTATGTAAAGGTATATAATGTTACCATTCTTCTATGTGGAGGTAGTTAATGTTGCTATTTCTGGTACTATATTAAACTCGGATATACACTTATTGGTGACACTGTCAACTTCCGGCGAATTAATGTAGCGCGTAGACACATATCAAATCTCGTAGTACAGCCGAGGGATCGAGGTAGAGTAGCGGAGTCACCCGAGGTTTGCCGATTGTCATTATGGAAAGTGCGCTTAAACACGTTGATGAATGTTAAATGGAATAATCTGTCTTGCTGAAAAAATAAAAAGTAATTCGAAGATGCTATTGTCTGACACTTATGTTTTCTTTCGCTTCCTCTATCAAAGATGCAGACAAAATTGGTCAAGTCAGAAGACAGACATGACAATGATCAACAAAATGAAATGAAAACCAAACAAAGTACACACATTACTACACTATTGAGTAACATGAACACTACAAAAACTAGTGTGAATTAAGATACTCCGGAAGGGTAAGCAACTGCTCTCCATCATGTTACTCAGGAGTCAATGCCGGTGTGAAAATATCCAATTTCAATGTAAATTGATATTTTTTGACCGATCAACCAAATCTCTATGACGACCGAAAACATTTTAGAGTGATGACTTTAAATCCTTTAAAGCACAAGCTCTGGAGAAGGGTATCAACTAAGATACGTACACTTTGGCTGCAGGTGCGACTGGAATGGTGTGTACACGTGAGGCTAGATTGTTGCTACATATGAGCGGAAAGTCATCTGTCTTGTAGTTAAGTTTCTTCTTAACCTGTTTTTACTGTCAATTTCTAGGTGTAAGTCTAGGTGTGAAGCTGAAATAACTGTTACAAAACGATCCTTGATTTCAAGTTCAACGGATAGAGGTTGTCAACATAAGCACCAAATGTAGAATTATTTGGCGAAAGACGATCATCTGTTTAGCAGAGCGTGAAACCAAAATTGGGTCACATTTTTCTCTTTAATGCAGAAGGCTCTGTATGAAGTCAGCATCAGTCGAATGAAGTAATAAATCGGTGCGAAGGGGTGCACATTTGGTCCCATTTGAAATGCTGACAGTCAGTTGATACACATTTCCATTATGAGCGAAAATACTGATACCATAGTAATTTTTTCAGAAATTGGAGACCATTTCTTTTACTAGCATTAAAGACTTCATTTAGAAATGAATTGGAGGATGGAAAAGAATAGCAATAAGAACCAAAATTTACTTACTTTTGTAATAGATATTTACATGATTCTAATGGTGTTACCTTTCATTTCTTGTCAATATTTCAGGGTGGCATGTACGTCTTTAAAATTCTAGATACATTTGCTGCAGGAACTTCCCTTTTGTTCATAGTTCTTTGTCAGGTAACAGCCATTGCATGGGTTTATGGTAAGTTTTATATTATTTGATATTGTTTTGGCATTTAGAGACCAAAATTAAGTTTTTAGTCAGCATAAACCTATCCTTTATTATCAAGATAAACAAATTTAACCTTTACATCATTAAAACAATACTTGGGTAATATGAAGGACCTTTCTTCGAGCAACTAATGACTTATGAAGAATAAAATAAGGCGAGAGATGTCAAGTTACACTACAAATCATGAGCCATATTTAAAGAAAGAATATGGAATATATGCCAGAAAGGTACAATCCATATCTATTCTAATTTGCGCACTGTATAATTTCTCATTAAATGTTGCCTTTAGTTCACTAGATTTCTGTTGACCACGAAACCAGTTCTTTTAAAATATAGTGCCTTTGCATTTATTTCTTTTATCAAACAGATTGTAGACAAAATACAAAAAAAAACGATTGAAAATGCCTAAAACTCACTGCCTACGAAGCTTTTTTCTTGCTTAACCTTCACCAGGTACGCTCGGGACCAAAATTTGGAAATCAGGGAAGAAGTGCAGGCGCGCGGAGAGCGTCCCTGTCATTTTACAGTAATTTTGTGGCAAGACAATCGAATCAATTAACTTGAAAAGACTTAAAAATAGGAATTAATTATGCTGGAAAGATGTAAACTGCATCTTTCCAACATACATTCTAGTACCTTAAAATAAATAAGAGCATACAATTCAAGCATTAAGAAGACCACCACACAGAACAAGCGAAAACCTCCGTATAAATATTTAAAAGAAAGAATATGATATATTCGTCAGAAAGACAGTAGGCTTATATCAAAACAAGTTTTGATGTGCAATGATAACAAAGTCCCATATTTTAAAATTAATACTTTATTCATTAAAGGTGTTGATCAGTTCTGTACCGATATACATCAAATGACTGGTCACAGACCCGGACTGTACTGGCGACTTTGCTGGAAATTCATATCTCCTACATTCCTTTTGGTGAGTTCTACTTAGATCTACGTAAACCAAAATGCATTTGTGAATAATGAGTTCAGTTATAATACATCTTCAATATTTAAAGTAAACACAGTAGGAATATAATATTTTCTTACGGACCTTGCTGTATTCGAAGATTTTATGTTAATTTAATATGCCATGGTCAATATAGCCATGTGTTATCGTAACCCAGAAGAAACATGAGCTGTATGAACGTGTCTTTTGATGATTATGACAACTATAGTCGGGTTATTTAGCCCTTATTTTGAACGTTCATATTTGTAAAAGGGTTGTTGGTTTGTGGTTGATTCAGTTGGTTAGAGTGTTAGTATTGACTATAAATCTGTTATCTTAGTTAGTGAATTTACAAAGAGCTCGACGATGAATTGTGAAAGACTGTCTGCGAACGAATGACTTTTAGGGTTTGAAAGGTACATTCCAAAATTAAATGATTTTATAAAAGATTTAACATTCAAAAATTGAACATTTTTATAAAGGCAAGTCGTATGTTCTAAGTCAAGCGAACAATATAGCAATGACTTTCAACATTGTTTGACTTAAAATTTTAAACATTCACAATGCAAGTTTTCGGGAAATGTGTTATTTTTAGATTTTTTCCAGATCGTGAAATCTCAACAAAAGACCAAAATTTGTATTGTAGATTATTGTGATATCTAGCTTTGCACATTATGAGCCATTGAAATACGTTGGAAGCCTCGGTGTGTATAATTACCCTGCTTACGCCAATGTCATTGGATGGATGATCAGTGGAATGTCTATGTCACTTGTACCGTTATATGTTGTTCATAAACTTTACAAAACTCCTGGGAGTCTCCGAATGGTAAATTTGTGTTTTTTTTCATTTCATTGTTAACTTGTTCCTATATTTGCGAAACAGTCTTCTTGGTTTATCAAACGATGTTTTATTGCCCTGGTGAATTATACCAACAAAACTTTATGAATTCGAAGATACCAAAGGGGCAGAGAAGTCGTTAAATCAAAAGTAATTAAGGAAAATTTACATGTAATGGATAAACAAAATGTTTTAAGTGTTAAAAGTTTAAGCTTTATGGCACGGCCATGATCGAATATTATAGGATTTCTACCACCATTCATCTTTTGTCTCTTAATACTCTCCAGTGTAGATGTGGCAATTCACAATTGTGCGTTATTTTCAGGGGAAAAAACAAAATAAATTTCAAAATGTTGATTATCTGACAAGGAGAGGGTGAAATATATGGTATTTAAGGGGGTTTTATATACACTTAAAAGTTATCATTTGCTATTGACAGACCCAACGTGGTTTCGCTGATGTTTGCATACTTTTAACAAAATCAATTTTTGTACGTTTATATATCTAAAATTGACAAAAAATTATCTTTCAGAGAATTGCACGATGTATTACACCAAAATGGGAGCACGAAAAAATAGAGAATGGAGATATTACACGTTTTAAGGTAATGCTTTACTGTAGGTCACTTTCATGAGAATTTGTATAAAAATAGGAGATGTGGCATGATTGTCCATGAGACAGCCACCCACCAAGTGATCGTAGAATTTTAACTTCTAC
>JAULBM010184169.1:0-17650 GCA_032357055.1 Geukensia granosissima
AAAGTCTATTGAAAATACATAGGGACGTAACGTTTCTGTTTTTTGACTAGTATACATACATATTTTACCATATTATAATTGTTTAGACATGAGGGAAATGTCATATGCTTTTTGTTTGTAGTTTATTTGCATATAAAGAAGCAAGCAAAACAGTGGAAACTTCTTCAAAAATTGAGAACAGTCCAAAATCATATGACTTAAGCTGAAAATACGATTGGCTTTATCTTCGGCCCGAGTATTGTGGGACAAGAAACAAATAGAAAATTTGATATTATACTTTATACGACTACCACACCATTTTAATCGGAATAATATATAGAAACTATTTCCTACTTACTGTGAAGTTGCATGGTCAATTTGAACTTTAGTAATTGATAATGTTGGATGGCGAAGACCTAGCGGATTCCACTGGAAAGGATTTACCAGGGATGACTCGTGATGCCAATGCAGGACTACATCAGAAACGTCTCCTATGTCATGTGCGGCGTGTGCCATAAAACTGTAAGTGTTACCTGGCACGAAGTAAGTGTAGCTGAAAAATTCATAAAAATATGGCTTAAACAGAATATTGGAAAATTTTGAAAAGAAGAAATAATTAACACTCAAGTGGATATGAGAAAAAGTTTACATATTCATGTATTTTCTAGATTGATAGCGTTTAGTAAAAAAGTCAACGGTGACTGTTTTTATCCAGAAAGGCTTTACAAAATAAAAAAAGATATAATTACTCGTCAGTAAGGAGTGTATCAGATATCTGTCCCTTTGTTCCATGCAGTGAGGCATACATTTGTCCTCTCCATGATTTTCCAATGTCTTTACCGATTGTTATTTGAATAAGATAATGGTATCCTACAAGTAAACAAGTAAATTCTTATATTACCTTTAAGTAATTTTAAATATCTTAGGGAAATCTATATTTATGATCTAGCTTTAATCTGTTTTAGTTTGTCAATGTTATTTTTTTTATTATAACCTTAAATTCCAAGGTGATCCGAATTGATTATAAAAGAAGATTTCCCGTCAAAGAACTCGATTTGGAATATCAAAGAATGAAAAGTCCACTAACTGTTGTATGGCTCAATGTGACTTACTACAGAATGGATTGGTAGCAGATGTATCCAGGTAATATTTGACGTTCTGAACACCATGTGGAGGTTTGTGCTTATCAGCATTAAGTCCCATCTGTCCACAGGAATTCCCAGTGCAGTGTCCACATTGTCCTTTCTGAATGTAAGAAACATAAAATAATTCAATGGATTTGGTTCCCTTATGATTATGTGTTTAAACATATACGAACATTTATTTTTGTGTATATCTAATACAAGTTAATCCTGGAAACCGTGGCAATTTCAAAATAAATATTCTTGGTTCTGAATTGAAGTTTGGTTAAAATTGCTTTAAGATTAATTTCGATTTAGCGTCAGTTATTTTTTGTGCATATACAACTTAAATGTAAAAACTCGAGTTCAAAATATTCAGAACGGAAAAAAAGAAACTTTGCACTCGCCTTAAGCTGTCTTACTGGCATATTCGATTGTGTAAAATACAAATTTGTTGGAAAAAAGCAATAAGGTAGCCATCGTGGGTTTCAATATCAGTGTCAGATTTTCCTTTGTGTAAAAACAACAGGTGTCGTTACACATACCAAACAACATAGATTTGCCCAATCATATGGAAAATAGACAAACACTGAAGGACAACATGTACAAAGTGTATGTATGTCCTTTATAGTATATGACCTTGAAGGAGTCGTAGTCATTACAGCTGAAGCCAGTAAAAGGACAAACGCTATTAATAGATTCTGTGAAGTACGTATAGGATCTCAGATGGTTACAAGCAACAAACTGTTTTCCACCTGCAAAAAATATTTAAAAAATAGTCTTTCACTTTACTGGAGTTCAAATCCGGTTATTATATAAAAATAAAACAATAAGCCTTCATAAATCATTGGAGAAAATTTACCGATTAGGTATTATAAGATGAAAATATTTGCTAGTTTAGTCATTAATAGGTATTTTTGTTTGAAATGTTTTAGTCCAATAGGAATGTATACCGTTATACAAGTCTCCTTCCAGTCTAATTTGATCAATCACGTTTTTGTCACACCCTGGCTGATCATGTCCACCATTAGGATAATAGTCAGCATGTGCAACCGGTTGTTTCATTCCAAAACCTGAAATTAAATAACACAAATTCTCATTCTTCTATTAGATAATAGAATATCCAAGGACGAAAGTTGCTATGAATGAATAACAATGTAATGTCATTGAAGATAAGTGAAGAACACCTTGCAGAACGCATGATACCTAAGTGATAGCTCTATTATATCTAGGAGATTTATATAAGAAAGTATTAGTACTAAGAAGTAAACAATTTATACAGACTTGTAAAATCTTGAAATAAAGACTTAAATATTCTAACGGTAAGTATTCTAAATTTTCAATTTGTGTTAATTGACTCTATTAGGTAAAATTCTAATTCCAAATAAAAAAAAAAGATACATCATGTAATTATGCATTTTTTACCAATTATATATATTGCATCCTTGCCATGAAATGCAAGTATTCGAATAAGATGGGTTTGGGTTTTTAAATTTTTCAGTTGCGTATTTGATGTTTTATAACTTTTTCTGCGTTGACCTCTGCTTGCGGTTTTTATCTTTTTCAGTTGCGTATTTGAAGTTTTATAACTTTTTCTATTTTGTTGACCACTGCTTGCACCGTGTTCGCTATATTGTTTTATGTGCATTGTAGTTATATTTCGACATTAATTTTTTGACAGAAAGAATCTGGAACATATGCAAGAAAAATACAATCCACATGCAACATACGTTAATACCATTTTGCCTTTCTTTATAAATTTCTTTACTACAGATAAAGCATGTTTGTTTTGTAAATGCTAGGTGTGTTCGTCTTTTTATTTGAAATGAAAGTTACGTTTAAGTGTTTTAAGACATTTTCTACATACAATTCATACAAATGTACATACATTCATAACAAATAATCAAAAGCCAAATGTAACAGAGCATAAAATGCTTTCCTTGATTTGCCCTCAACAGACAAGCTAGCGGTCAAAATAGGAAGATCCGTGTGAAAATCAAGTTTTTCTTACAATTAGTGAGTGGAATTTGATACAAAATTACATTGTTGTCAACTAGTTTTTAATGTAGTGTTAGTACATTTCGGATGTCATTATTGAAACTTGAAAAATGTATATTCGCAAAGTTCTTGGAATTCTTGCAAGGGATATGTTGAATTTCATGAGATTTTTATCATTTAGTTCATCGGTTTAAATCATTGGTAAATAATTGCTTGACGGCTGTACACAGGTTAGTTTATATTTTAATATTGATTTTTATCTGGTTGCAATGATATATATCACAAACTTTGAGTGTTGAATCTACTCTGTAGGCAGCGTATCCATTTAGGATTTGGTGAAATATGCTTCTTTCTTGGTTAATTTATTGTATCTTGAAGAAAATCCATTTTTAAAATGTGTTACAAGTAAGTGATTCTTCCAGAAATAAATCTGCACAGCAAATCTTTATCGATAATATTAAACTTCTAAACTACATTGTCAAAAAGGGGGCAAGATCTGTCTTGTTGCAGTAGTTTGGAATTTTCACTTTCAGTTCTGTAGCACAAAATTGAAAAAAAGAATTGGACTAGAAATTTCAGATCCAGGTTATAAGGTTTTAAAAGGGCGAAACAAAAAAGAACATGATTTTCTTCATTTACACCAATCAATAATCAAAGCAGAAAAATATATGGAGACATATAGTTGCAAGGGGAGGGTAGAGTTTAGAAATTAATCTGTTGAAATTATACAAAAAGGAGAATAAATAAGCTTTAAATATCACCCTTATGTGTGTATGAGGTATATTATATAGTTTATGTACTAAGCATTCATTTTCACCCTCTTATTGAAATTCTAAATTTGACTATGAAATTATACATAAAAATTATATCTATAAATAAAATATATATTTGATAAAGTTGAGATATTAAAATTGAGCAGAAAATAAATGAGCTTAATTTGACTTGCACTTTGGATTAAATCACAAGCACACTTCTCACAAATTTGTTATCATTCATACTTTATAAAACTTTTTTTTCTTTTCTATTCTATTTTGTACATATCAATAAATATTTGTAACAAGCCCTCTGGGTGTCTAAATCTGCCCATTTAAGTGTCATAAATCCACCTGGATTACAAATAACTGTGCACATTTATTAGCAGTTTGAATTAAAAGTTTTTGTTGACTTTCAAAACTCAATTGATGCAAAAATATCTGAAAATTTAATAATATATTACTTGAAATTGCAAGGTTTTAGTTCTACACAGAAAACATATGTGAAAAGGGGGTTAACTCATATAGCAGAAAATCATGAAAAACTACCGCTACGAACTTAAATCAATTTATCCAACAGTTATATGTCTTGAAATTTTGTTCGAGGTTTAAACATATTTAGAGCCATCAACAAATTAAGATTGTCCGTCATTTCAAATTTTACGGAAGAACTCAGTTTTTTTAAATTTTGACGTGACAGTACTCTTGGCGAACACACCGTTTTCAGTAGGCCTAGCAAATTTTTGATTTTAAAGGCTGTTTCTTTTTTAAATCTATTCCGTGAAATTGTCGTGTATAATATATTTAAGAATCTTTAAAATTTCATAAAAGATGTGTGTGGTTCAGTATTTTGTTAATATTTGCAATTTTCGTGTCAATTATGACGTTCATTTTTGCGATCACGTGACCTCATTGTTGTCGGTAGAACTAAAGTCAAACTGTGATCTGCTTTCCAACTGATCAGTCAAACTTTGTAAAATTCTGGTTACATTCATGGAACAAATCATAAAATAAACAATCTATGACGTAATGAACGCCGAAAAGCCAAATAATAAGATAACACGCATGATACGTTAGTGATAGTTCTATTACAGTATTTTAAGAGATATATAACGAAGCTTTAGTACTAAGACGTAAACATTGAGTGAGATCAGGTGCTTTAGAATATATTCTTATTTTTATTTAAGTACTTGCGTTTATTGAGTCTATCGGATAAAATACTAATTTCAAATGAGAAAAAAAAGGTACATCATATAATTATGCATTCTAACAATAAGATATATTGTATCCTTGCCATGAAATGCAAGTATATAAATAAGATGAGTTTGGTTTTTATATTTTTTCATTTGCGTATGCGTTGTTTTTAGAGTTAATAACTTTTCCATATAATTTTCCTATTAAGCTGACCTGTACTTGTACCGTATTCGTTAGGCAAAGGTTTGGCTCTTTAGATCTGAGCAAAACTCTTGAGACTTGAACTAGTGAAGTTAAATTTTATATTAAATATTAAGTCACAATATAATTCTTCTACTCATTTCACTTGATCTTATGGAAGAATTTTCATGTTATAGGGATCTTTTGTCAACACAAATATAGATCAAATACTTGGGTGTTTACAAGTAAAAACGTGCTGCATTCCCTGAATGAAGTACTAAAGATTAATCATCGTTATATGTGTATTGTAGTTATATACCGACACCAATATTTAACAGAAAGATTCTGGAACATATACAAGAAAAATACAATCTATACATACCATACGTTTATAACATTTTTGCATTTCTTGACAGATTTCTTAATAACTGAAAATGCATGTTTCTTTTGTAAATGCTGGGTGTGTTCGTCTGTTTATATTGAAATATAAAAGAGCGAAACTAAAAATTTTTATGCTTTAAGACACTTTCTAAATACATTTATAACAAATATACACACTTTCGTTATATTCAAAAGCCAAATTTAACTGCAAGTAAAACCCTTTTTGGATTTACCTTCATTAGACACGCTAGGAGGAAAAGCCAATTATCAAGATGAGAATTAAGGAATTTTACAAATTACAATGTCGGAAGGATTTTAACTGTAGTTCCAGTAGAAATCTTTGGGTTTTTTCACTTTGTTTTCCTAAAACGATATTGACGACAATGACTTACACAATCCTAACTTATTTTCGTTTATTGAATCATTTAATAAATATATGAACTATAGATACACAAAACTTAGATATAATTGAAACTGCTACAACAGTTTTTCAATGAATTATGTTAAATTATATATTGTTGAAATGCGATAAATGCAATTAGAAAAAAGGATGATCGCCAAGCTTTCGATAAAATGTCACTTTAATTATTTGGCAATGTTGTTCAAGTTTGGTCATGACTAATTTCATATTCAGTGGAATCCTGTCAATTGCATACCCTTTTTGTCAGGTAGAATTATGCAATTAACAGGAATATGCCTTTAACAGGAATTTTTAGTTTTGAAGTAAAAACAAGCCAATCAACTTGTTAAATGTCAATTATTATTTATTATTGAGTTAATTACTATATAGACAAAGGAATAAAAGCCTGTTTATACAGTCTTATTAATTAATTTGACACTTTATGTACCCAAATGTCTGGTTTCATGTTTTCAGTCCAGAGATTTTCTCGAAAATACACACTTCTTTGTTAAAAGTTTTACAAATAGTGTCTTGATTGGAAAATGAAACAATGCAGTTAAGAGGAATTTCTTAACAAGTCAATGTGCTATTATCAGGAGTAATTACGTAGTGACATATAGTAAATGGTTTTGTGATACAGAATTGTATGCAATAAAGAGGAATATGCAAATAACAGGTATGCAATTAAGTAGAGATGACTTTAATGCATTATTTACTATCCGTGTTTCCATTTTCTTTATATCTTAGGAAAAGATTTTAATTTGGAGTAAACGTACCTAAAGTAAGCAGACTTTCCGCGTCAGTATGAATGGCATCAACAAACATGGCGTCCGTTGGATCCAACCTCACAACCTTATCCGTGTTCTCAAAATAAGGCCCAGCAGGATCCAGTCCTAGTCGTTGAAATATGAAAATATGACATTAGTAACAAATGTATACCAAGGAAATAAATTAAAAACCAAATATCAAATTCAACGTGAAACCTATTTATATGCGAATAAAAGATCTATAACAGGAAAACAAAATTATAGAAGCAAACAAGCAAAGACAATTTAATTGGTTTTTGAAGAGAGAGCTTCAGCTTTGTGTCTCGGTCATGTTATTTTCATTTATTTATCGCAAGAGAATTTTTTCTTATGCTGTTTATGCAGAAAAGTTTTGTCAAATCATTTTTTGTCAATCATTTTCTTCAAAGGCGCAAATGTCTAGCAAGATTATTTTTTGAAGGTTCATTTCGAACAGGTAAGGAACTGTTTTACCAAAAATCCTTGCACAAACACATATCAAAATCAAATGAATCATGCATAATACGAATACATTTTATACAACCTCTCCAAACTGGTATCATTAAGCAAGGATTTATGACATTCTCTCCAAATATTAAATCAGAATTGGACTTGCGATGATGAATTTTTTGACTTTAATTAAAAAGTTCAAAAATGCTTTTGCAAAAATTGATTACCACGATACCAGGCTCAAATGTTGGCGTGCCGTATGCTTGGGAGAATATGTGTATAACAAATAATGTCGACCACAGAATTAAAGCATGTCACATCATTTGACTGAAAAAAGAATCAGAGTATGACGAGATCTTATAACAGTAGAGACTCACAGGAAAATGAAAATTAACAAGTATTGTTACCTGTTATTCTTCCTAGATTCCTTGTTCTCTCCCCGGCATATCCAGCTATATGGGACCCAAGACTATGACCAATGATATGAAAGTCTTGTGGTTTGGCGCTTGCGTGATCCTGTATGATCAAGTAACATATGATGGAGTGACAACAACATTGAGTGCATCTAACTAGTTAGCATAAAGAGAATTAGATTTATCTTATTAAACTATCCCACCTTTTTAAATACGAAACGTACTACTTAATAATTTCGTTCTTGCTTTCTAAATGAAACAAAACTAGCTTTATTTATTAGTGACGCATAGAAAAGGGCCTTTTGGGTTTTCCGATTGAAGGTAGAATCATCGCGCAGAGACGTCCATTTGTTGTGTGCGATGTCAAACGACTTAGCAATTCTGAGAGTTGCCGGGTAAAGAAATTTGTTGTTCAATAACTCCACTAGGAGACAGAACGCCACTGTCCGTTAGTTGAACAAGATGAATTCTCAAACAACGTCCGTCGGATGTGGACGTAAAAACCGGTTTTTCGTTGGATGAACAAACATCCTCCCAGCACATCAAATTATACATATGAAAAAATATGGAAAAAATATCGAATAGACAGATACCAATTTTAAAATCAATTTTAAATTAGCTAAGTAAGGACGATTACAACAACTCGTAATGAAAGTGTGCGGCAATGTCTCCGCCTCTGTTGTGAAATATGTTTGTTCTCGTCCAGAATATTGCTAAAATACTTCCCGCAGGATAAAAAAAAATCAATCAATTAAACAAAGAGTTTTGGAGTTGTGTGTGCATAGGTGCATGAACATATTTATTTTAATCTAAAGATTTAGAATAACCTGAAGATACTTTATCAGTTTAGCGATCAGCGCTCCTACAACTCTGGTGTTGGCTGTAGCCTGTGTATATGGCAGACTAGAACCTCCTCCCCAGTCAACTAACACAACGTTGTAATCGCCATTGGTAAGAAATGCGTTTTTCATGTCCTGCAAAAAAGTTATTTATTCCTATAATCATTATTCTTATTTCTTAATATAAGCATTACCTAAGTTTGTTTATTGTTCTGACGGTTAATTTTTGCAAAATTTTTGGAATGCAATTATTTGTCAATGCTTCGCGGAATGTGACACGGGAATTACTTTTTGTCAGATTATAGCATTATTTACTTTAATTCTATCCACAAACCTCAATTAGTGAATATTATTTCCGCAACGAAAACATAAGATAAAGTTGATGACTTCACTGTGAACGTCATCAGTTCTCTGTTTGTGAAAATGAAAAGATATGTATGCTGCACTCCAACCACGAGAAAAACATGAATTTACAAATCAGAAAGGCTCTACAAGGCCTTCAACAAGGGTGGAATACCACTACTTTAGAAAAGCTCTAATTCGCCCCAAATAAAAAATCGTGTATGCGTAAAATAATACTACTTTTACCTGAATATTATCAAAAATGTACATTTTATAGAACAATAAACACAATGACAAACATATGGCCACAATTCCTGACTTGCGACAGGCACATGAGACATGTGGTGGGGTTAAACTAATTTAGTGGGATCCCAACCCTCCCCCAACGAGTCAAATGGAAAAAATAAAGAAAATAAAGCAGCAACAGACGAACTATAAAAATCAGACAGAAAGTCACCCAATCCGACTAGAAAATACCTGAATTACAACAAATATACTTAACAAAAATACATGCAAAATAAGATCTCCAATGAATGCTCGCAGTTACTGAAAGTAAGCTCTGAGTGAGTTTCCTAACGATTACACATTAAGCCTCTCAAGACGAGATGTCATCAAACGCAGTATGTCTGACAATTTTATACTGTGTTGTCAATAAACGTGAAGAAAGACAAGATGGATGCAATGCCATATATATTAATATTTGTGTAATGATGCAATCAGTATATTAATATCTGTACCAACAAAAACAGGTTTAAATGTTTTGACTACAACGTCCAACCTGTATCCCTTGTGGATAAGTTTGTTTTACGGAACGGCGAGATTCAAAGAATCATCTTTAAAGGAGTGGGTACGTTAAGCCCCATATTTGGCCCAAATTTTAAATTTTGTGACACAATAAGTTGTTGTGAAAATGCCGTTAAATAATCGTCTTTTAATAATTAGTGTTTCTTGTATACTTTTCGTCATTTCGACAAAGTGAACGGGTATATTTGACTATTTCAACAAAATTATAACATTTTCTGCAGAATACTCAATTTTTGGAGGTGTTTTTTTCAAAATAGATATGATCGCACCAAAACATCGAGAAGAAAACATTTTTACTTGATAGATCTTTAATTGTGGAAAGTTTAGTTGTGATGTTTTGTGCGATCTATATTAAATTCGACAAAATAGTATCAAATATCAAATATTCACAAATTAATTATTTTTTTTTAGAATTTTCACATTTAAAGCGTTTTTTATGTGCCATATGACCATTGTAGGACTAATTAAAGTAAATATTCTGTTGGATTTTCTTTTCATAGACAATATTTAATACAAAAATATAAAATGATAGATAAAAGCTAGTTTTTATTTATAAGCCAAAATCTTGGGCTCAAAATGAGCTTTCACGAACTTCGTCCTTTGTAAACATTATATGTAATGTTTCCGCAGGTAAGATGTATTATCCCTTGTCGTATTAAAACTCTACATTTGCTGCCGTATTTTGTATTAAATCTTTGTAACGGTTATCAAAACAAAAAGTCTTGAAAAGGTTGTTATATCTGTATCTCTGCTGTAAGAAGTTACCTTTGAGTTATAGACTGTGATCATTAAAGTCAGAAACTTTGGTACAAAACGGGCAAATCGAATAAGTTGTGAAATGTAAACCCCATACGAAGGAGCTAAAGGCACGTCCCAATCAAGAAACGGAAAGTTAACTACTAGAAAAAAAATTCGTCCCTTTTTATCGTAAATATTAGTGTATAAACAACCCTGTTAAATTTTCAAATCCATATCTAAAAAGGGAATACGATCATAACTAATATTAGATTTATCCAAGGTCAGTTCTTTAGGATAATTTTTTTTCTTTAGCAAATTTTTGAAACTCTGGATTAAAGCTAAAACATCATCCAAATATCTAAAAGTATTATTAAACTTGTCCACTAAATCCTGTTTTGAAGGGTCTTCCTGAATTTTGGTCATTAATTGTGATCTTAACAATGTAAAAATAAATCTGAAAGGAGAGGAGCGTAGTTTGTACCCATTGGTATGCCAACTATCTGTCGATAGACCGTGTCGCCAAATCGTACATAGATATTGTCAAGAAGAAATTCGACCACTGCTACCATGTCAGATGATGTCCAACAACTACATTTTTATAAGATTTTTCGCTAAAAAAGCAATTATATTTTATTGCAGCATATGTAAGAAAAGACTTTTTGAATGACCAATTGATTAGATATGAAAACTTTTCCTTAATAAGCTTGTGTGGTAAAGTGGTATAAAGGATAGAAAAACTGCCTATTATAGAAAACGGCAGAACATTGACAGACTTTAGTTTGCCTAAAACATCTAGTTAATTTTTTACACACCACAAGTAGTTGATAGATGACATTTATCACATAAGTTAACAATGAGAGTTTTAAAAGTAGTAAGGGTACTAGTTAATAGAATTGAGACATTAGTAATACTGCATTTACTTGAAGCAGAAATGAACCGAGACTTGTATGGAGTTTAATAAAGGTTGGGAAGTAGTTAATTGTAGGAACTTTCATATTGTAAGATGCGGCATTTAACTGGGTGGCAGCATTTAAATATTTATTTACGATCTCTTGTTCTGTCAGGTTTGTATAATTTCATTTCGGAGGACCTCTATATAATACTTTCGACAAACAACTACAATATTATTGGCTGATTTATCTGCAGGAACAAACACGTACGTTTTATAAAGTACGTTCTTTAATATTACGTTTTATTAAGGAAAAAGCATGGGATGAAGTATCTTTATAATTCGTTTTTTGATGTTTAATATGAATATCTACTATTTTCTTTATTTTGTTCATGTATTTGTCAAGGCTTTCTTACAGGGTTTATCCACAGGGTTTATCCCAAAGTTTCTTGTTTTATCCATTTTTTGCAAAATGCATGTAGAGATTTTTTGATAACATCACGTCATTTGGTCAAATTTATTTTCGCTGCTAGGTCCCTTTTTAAGGAAGGCAATATAACCTCTCGGTCTTTGACAATGTTAAGGTCTCCAGTAATAACATGACGACAGGGTTCATATTTATATTTCAAACTATGACAGTCGCATGAATCTGGAAAATTGTTGTTAACTTCTAAATCTTTAGTGAAATTAGTATACAAGAAGTTAAAAGTTATACCTAGCTGCTGTGGGTTTTTTGTGCATGTATTACAGGAAAGGAGGTTCTATGTTTTCATATTAAGTTGGAATTTAGAAATTGCCGTTGATGATTTTCGAGTATGTCAATTTTGGGAAATAATTTATGGGGGCAGTATGCAGAGATGATAAATACTGCTTCAAACAAAGGACTACAGTGAGATATTGTGTCACATTCTTTCTTGATTACAATTTTGGAGCTGTAATAATTCCTAATTTACAAAGAAGATAACGCCTTCTATTTCTGAAAATAGTTATTAACTTTGAAATGAGACTGTATGACTAAGGTTCTGACTTATTATTGAGAAATTCGACGGTCGTCATCCTGTCAGGTAGTTGATTGTCGTGGAATTCATGTTATTCTAATAGAAAACGAATCAGTAGATTGCCGAACTGCTCGTGTGGTCATGTCGAGCTCCCCACGAAAGACTACACAATGAAATAATCGTCTTTTACCTGTAGATCTGAATCTTCTTTTATTTCATTCAGAGCGTTTTAGCTTTGATTTTTTAATGTCAACCTCATTTGAGTTGTTTATTTATTCTTAATGAATTTTTCAAACCTTTTAAAGCAGCACTTATATGTGGCTAAATCTAAGGAAACTGATAAATAAAAGCTGATGGAATAGGTTGCTTCTTAACTCTGCCAATATATTATTTTCGTATATTCATTTCTTACATATTTACTTATCATTTTATTTGTTATTTCTCTTTAGTAATTCGCTTTGGTCTTGGTGAAAACTTGTTGTATAACCTACCTTCATCCAGTCTACAAAGCCATTCTCCAGGAAACCATGAGAGACAATTTTTGTAGGTCTGCTTCCAGAGAAGTGGGACCTTCCAATGCTGCCATAGTCGTCCATGTTTATATAAAACACGTTATCACGGTTCTGGCGTGTGTACAGGAGAAATCGGACATTTATTGATGATGGACTTTTTGGGAGAAAATTGACAGGTCTGTGTAGACTGAAGAATGGCGCTCCTGTGCTAAAACACCCAAGGTCGCCATAACATATATTCGACCCTGTAAATATGAGATATGTTATATACTATTCAATAAAAAATTTGATCCTGATATTCAACCAGAAAATAACATAAAGTTAACGTAACCGTCAAAATTCAGGTACACTGGCATCAAATCAAACAGAATTTGAAATAACTTTTACAGTACCATTCTTTCTAGTAATAAGAAAGTTTCAAACTACAAAAACTGTGTATGAAGCTCACCAAATGATTCTCTCCGTCTCTCTATAGTTTGAATTACATCATACCTAGTGCATTAGTTTCTACCAGGTTTGAAAAGTATCAAGAGCGACATTAATTTGATAAAGGAAACCCAAGCCAAGAAGCTGAAATCCAGTGGATGTCATTGTTTTTATGTTAAAGTGGATGTCACTGTTTTTATGTTAAAGTGGATGTTACTTGTTTTACTTTTTACAATTATTTGGCCGCTAGTTCATTGCAACATTTGAATATCATCACACTTTATTTCTGAGGCCTTGTACAGCTTGCCGTAGGGTGTTGACATATGTTTATTATTGAAGGCCTTAAACAACCTGTAGAAGTTTGTAATTTACACCTTCTGGATAGTTTTCTCGTAGACAATCAAACCACATCTTTTTCTATAAAAAAAAGTATCGTTCAGAGATTCATCAAAATGGGAAACCCAAAATATTTTGGTGCAAAAATCAAAATAGGAGGACTGGTGTACAATACCAGTATATAAGTAGATTAGAACTGTGAAAGAGTCATGCAGGAAATGGTGCGTCTACATCTAGGAAACTGATATTCCATAACGGCCAACAACTGTAAAATTTTTAATTAAGTGACTTCAGCCGCAAGGTCAATTTAAACGTTGATAAAATGGTATAATGGCGATGGTTCAGTAAATGTAAACTTCAGGAAAGGATACGGAGATTCCTGCAAATATTACTGCGCACGAGAACTTGGGTTACACTCACATGACTTTAAATTAGATAATGTTATTACAGACCAATCAGTAAGTTGTGGGAGATAACACCCCCAATATCTGTAACTCTTGAATAGCTGAAGCCCCATATAAGAAAAAGTCCCTTTCATTCTTTTGCAGTACCCATGCTGGAAAATGTATTTTTCTGCTCATAATTCAAAAACTTCACTAGAGACTAGTCATTAATGCGTAACATAAAGTAAACAGATGGACTGACCAAAGCCATATTATAGCGATATATATAGAAAAAGGAGATGAAGTATAATTGTCTATGAGTCAGCCATCTAAAAGAGTATAAATAACAAACATCTACAGGTTGTCTTGAGGTTTTCAAACATGGACACGTACTTACACACTAAGAGATGTTGTAAAAAGCCCCGTAAATGTGATGATTTTCAAATTTAATAATTATCGGCCAAATAAGTATACAATATAAAAACAAGTAATATTTAAACATCGAAAACGTCATCCACAGAATTACATGTTCCTGGCTTGGGTCAGGCACATAAAGTGTGTGCATGTGTTAAACATGTTTTGGGTACTCATCACCCCACCCCCATTTAACCGAGGATAGTGGTGTGACAAAACGACTTAAAACAAACTGTAACAACAACTACATAATATTTAACATTTGAAGTAGATGCGTAGTCCGCAGACAATTACAAATAAACAAGGGACTACAAGATGCACTGACCGCTCGTTCTGACAGCTAGTTCAAAATCCAAACACAGATAACAAATAACAAACCTTGTTCTCTTAAGCTATAAGACATCAATCAAATCACGCCCGGCTAAATTGAAAACAAGGTATTGTGCAAATGCCAAAAATTACAAAGTATCGACAGCACGTAGGTAAAAAATATAACAAAATATTGACTTAAATTAGTTTGATGTAAATTATTGTGCAAAATGTTGATGTTGATTCCAAAGAACACAATATTCAAAGATCTTAAAATGAGGTTATCAAGATTACAGAGGTTCACCATATCAAACCTAACAGTACATGTAAGTTACATATCTTATCTTGGAATTTTGTAATCTCCAAGACATCAAGTTACCTCCTATCGCCAGGTCATTCACGTAATTCTGTTTGCACAGATGATCACAGATTATCCTTATACACATCCGAATACGTATTTGTCTGTTTCAGTTGTCGGAGTGCATGGATACAGTTGTTTACAAAATGGAATCTATAAAAACTTTAATTACCCAAAAACAAAACAAAAACAAAAATATCAAAGTACAGTTGTAATGCTAGCTATGTCCTTTTCCCATACATTGATAGACAGTTGCATGTATGAATGCGAAATCTATTTCTTGATAAATTTCTGTTACAAAATTTATAACAACTTCATCTGCGTGTTGTGTATAAAGTGTAACATTGAGCTAATTGAATAAATACATTCTATAATCGTTGTATCAGAAACAGGGATTTGAGCTCAAAATCGTTTCTGTAGAACTTTTGTGTGAAAGTCTGCATAAATCTTTTGTGTGAAAGAAGTACAATAACTATTGTACAATTTAAACGGACGCGTAGTTCACTGGTATTTGGGGTCGTTAATTTGAAAATGAAAAGATATTTCGTCCTGAAGTGATGAACATTTGGCGATTAATGTGTTAACTGGCCGGACAAATACCCCAAAATTCGAGTTTGATTTAGAACATTATAGGCAAATGAAACAAGTTTGTTAAGTAACGAAATATCTAGTACTGAAACCTTTCTATGAAATAACGAGAAACAAGTTTTGGGTTAATGTAATTTGCCGACTTAATCATAAAACTTAGAAACATTGTCGAACCACTTCACATATGATATTTCTAAATTTGAAATGTTCTTTTTATGATCAGAGATAATTTACGGGAAAATTCATTTTAATTCTATTGGACCTAGGTATTTTCCCCGAAGCCCTGGCAGAAGTATTTTTTTCATTAGAAGCCGTGGCAAGGGTGGGTGTGTGTTTTTAATGTCCTAACCAGCAAATTAATGCTTTCAATCTTTTATAACTTCAGCTACAATATATAGAAGGAACGATCTGTAAAATGTATTAGGACGCGTGAATTATAATAAATATTTTTCTCTTATATTCACAATATACCTGTGGTGACCTATATAATTGAACGACTTATAACGAAAAAAAGGAGAAGCGTTGGTATAAAATGCATTGTTTACAAAGAAATACACAACTTTTATTTGTTTGCAGTTGAAAGAATCATGAAAAAAGGCAAAAAAAGGAGAAGCGTTGGTATAAAATGCATTGTTTACAAAGAAATACACAACTTTTATTTGTTTGCAGTTGAGAGAATCATGAAATAAGTTGGTATCTCAAAATGGACCGAGACTGCGAATTTATTATTAGACATTTAAAACTAATTTGACGTACATTCACCAAGTCCAGTTATTCTTGTATCTCAGATTTATATACTGAATTACGTTTGCGGATGCACAGACGTTAGTCGTCATAAAAACGCGGGAATCGATGAGTTTTGTGTGGAACAACTTTAGTTGTGGACTTTCAAGAGAAAGACCACAACCAAAAATCCACGGGTACCAAAATGACATTATGTAATCATAAATTGAACATTGAAACCAGGTAACAAATTCATTATAAGTTATTTAGGTTATTCCGAGCAGATGGAATTGAAAATTAGAATTTAAATCGATTTGATCAAATTTGGATAAAAACTGTGCTTATAGAACTCAGATTACAAGATACAAATATAAATGAACTGATATTGTTTTGTTTTACTTGTTAGCTGGTATTTACTACTCAGAATTTGTCTTTATTTGTTTTGGTCTAATGCTAACCGTAAATAACGAAAAGCATTAGAACGGCGGTGATTAGGTTCAGTTTTCTTTTTAATAAAAGCTTAAATCCAAAAACTGTATTTTATATTAAAATAAAGGGAATCGTCTTCCTGCGTACTAATTACTACAATTGAAAATCTAATCATATTTGTGATTCTTTCGAAGAGAAGCACTTACTTTTTTCTATCTGACGAACCGCTTTACCATCGACACTACCAACAAGAAAAATTAGCAGTGAAAGATTCAGCGGTCCCATTCTCTGTCTTGGTGTTATGCTGTGAAAATCCGGAATGGCTTGGCTTATCTGAGACCCACTTATTTAGAAAGGAAACATCAATAAGGTCAAACACATGACAGGCTGATATAAACAGTTCACGTTTACATGGAAAACTTATATATGTGTAAAGACTAGAATTAAAACTTGTCAAAATATCATACTTGGATTATAAAACGACTTTAATATCTGTAAAAAGCTAGCTAAAGAATAAGATAGTGGGGAAAAGGCTTGAAAATACATAAGCAAGTTGGACTACTATGCTACTAAGATGATCACCACTATTTACTGGAGATCATCCCAGATTCACATTCAATAGTTTTAGGGCCTGTTCACACTACAAAAGTTAATCCGGATTACCTCAGGTAAATGTGAATTAAGTCACATTGCGTTCACACTAGTTTTGATTTAATGCAGATTAACTTGATTTGAATTAAGTTAATCCGAATCAAGATAACCGGATTAAACTGTATTGATTGATTGATTGGATGGTGCTTAACGTCCAGTGGCAAATATTTCATGCATATATAGGACGAGAGCATATTAATGATGAGTGATGATGAATGAACCCTGCTTTGTACTAGACCGACACGCTGAGCCGGATTT
>JAULBM010184280.1:0-17643 GCA_032357055.1 Geukensia granosissima
AACTTTACGACAAGAGAGATGACTTTGATTTTCCGATTGTAAACTTTCCGTTCATGTCTAGCAACATTCCAGCCGCAGATGCATACGGAGTGTATATTTCTCAATTAATACGCTACTCCAGGGCTTGTGCTTCCTATCAGGATTTTATTGATAGAGGGTTGCTGCTGACAAGAAAGCTACTGAACCAAGGGTTTCTCAGGGAAAGATAAGAGTCATCACTTCGGAAGTTTTTCGACTGCCATCATGATTTGGTTGACCGGTACGAAATATCTATTTCACAAATGACAGTGGATATCTTTCTACTGTTGTGAATACAAATCCGTTCCTATACCGGTTGTGACAATCATCGATTGTGACTATATACCAGCTTTGACTACTGAGTAACACGACGGTGACACTAGTGGAACAGGAGTTGCTTACCCTTCCGGAGCACCTGCACTCACTCTGGTTTTTGTAGGGTTCGCGTTATTCCAGCTTTAATTTTCAGTGTAGATCGTGTTTTCTATGTTTGTCTTTTGATTTAATTTGTTGGTCATGATCTTGTCTGATTTCTGACTTAAGGATTTCTGTCTGCGCTTTTTGGTATCTTCGAATTCCTTTTATGACGTAATCCGTCAACAAATTTTTATAGAAAAAGGGTCTGAAACATGCCGAAAATTAAACTGAACCTTTAAATAACCAACAGACAAAATTTAGAATTTTCTTTTCGTATGAAATAGTGTTTTAATCGATTAATTGAATTTCGAGGGAAACTCACGCAGAAATTTAACAAAAAATATATAAAATACTACTAAAATTTAACCAACCGCTTTTTTTTAATCTGAACTTTTTAGAACTCGCCACTAAAAGTGGCACCTTATTATTGTTAAAGGCATTATGCAAAATCTCTAAATTTGAATTTTTTGCAGCTTTTTGGTAAGATGTGGTGCGGTATCATTGATATTTACACCACATCTTTTCTTACCAAAAAATCCATTTCATTTGTGTTCATGTAGTTTTGGAGGAAAATTGAAAATAGGACTAAAAAATGACCGTGGCCAGCATCTTTTCCCGCATATGGTTTCAGTTCACTTGAAGGAGCAGTTTGAAATGTGAAAGTTAATGAATGTAAGCAGGAGAAACTCTTATGACGTTTCGTCCGGTGATCTTAAATCTAAAAGGAAACATTGGGAAAGTTATAGCGAGTGCTTAAGGGAAACTGTTGTGACAGGTTGTATATCTTATGTTATGTGCATTCATATTACTCAAACAGCACATGCACTGACATTTAAGTCAAAACAGCAGTATCACCTGCTCAAATTAATGGCGATATTTGATCGATTTCAGCCTAAATGATCATATAAGATTTTGGAATAAATCAATGGCTTGCTGAAATCGTTAACCTACATTATAACATTATCAATGATCTTCAAGTAATTAATAACCTATAAAATTGGGATTATTAGGTAGTATTATCTGAATGGAAATTAATGCTTTTCAAAGAATTCTCCTACAAAGGTTATGTAAATTGACACTGGAATGATGGGGAAGTCCTTTTGTACAGCCAATATTATATATTTATTTCCCTCCTGGGTTACATTTGGATATCGTTTGCCTTCTCGATGGTAATTACTAGTAAATCTGCGAATCAGTATAATAAATATTTTATTATTTGCCGTTTACCAGTATCAATAGGCAATTAATTGATCTAGTTTAATTTTTAATAGTTGTCATCTAATGTTATTTGTTTCCTCTGGCTGGATTTTTGTCGAAGAAAATCATATTCCAAATAAAAGGCCGATTTGTAGGAACTTTTGAACTATTTTCAACAAGAACTGCCTAACTTCTAGGGATTTAACTAAACGGACGCCCGGTGATAGCAAAAATTGACAGGACATTTTGGGTAAGTTGAGCTTTTAAAGAAACTAAAGATATCTGACTAAACCTGAAGTGGTATTATGCACAGCAATTGTACGAGTACAGCTCAATTTGACGTTCTTTGCATGTAGATGATAAGTGTAACATTATCAAGAAAAACATTAATTATTATAATTAAAACCAAACACATGTAAATGGGAGATACATAATCAGAAAATGCCAACATTTTACTGATGGCAAGCTCAGTATGATTTTATGATTTTATTTGTTAAAAAACAGTTTGAATTGATTAAGCACGTTTACTCTTATAACAGGAAATCAGGAAATGTTTTGTAGATGACACAGTTAAAGACACATTTCATTTAACCACAGCGATAAAGAACATTGTAACAAATGATGTTTTGTTCTTTGGTATAACGTTACATGTATGTTGCTAAATAGGACAACATAAAATTGAATTAAAAATTTTACGAGGGTTCGTGATGTAAAAAAACCGTCCGGCTGAGTACATTAATTTTCTGTATAAGACGTTTATAAAAGAGTAGGTACGTTAAGCCCCATATTTGGCCCAAATTTTAGGTTTTGTGACACAATAATAAGTTGTTGTGAAAATGCTGTTTAATTCTTTAACTAATTCATTTCTTTTACTTGTATACTTTTTGTCATTTCGACAAAATTAAAGGGTATATTTATCAGACATTAGCCACAAATGACATGAAATCTCTTAGAATTCCAATAATATATGCAGCTGGGTTAAAACCACACTGAAATCCGGTTGTTCAAAGTTATTGACTAAGTTAGAATGAGACAGAGACACCTAATTAGAGCCCTCTGTAAAGAATAAACATATTTATACCTTCAAGCTGTAAAGTCATCGGTTCTTTATAAAAACAAATTCAGATGTAAAAACAAGAAGAGTTGAAAGTATCATTTGGCTTGGAGACATTTTTTGACTATTGGACTTCATTTCACGCTTTTCTAAATCTTGTTTGACAATTTTATCATTTTATCCATGTACTGAGGGGCGTATGTTTGAAGTAAAACAATTTAATTAACATATATTAATCCCTGTTGAACAAGGGAGTAGACCACATTGAAACTGATGATTGTAACATCCTCAAGGGCAGGTATTAATGGTCAGATGTTTACACTTGATATTTACTATCTCATTTAACTATCTTTTTTTTACCTTGGTCAAGCTTGAACATTTATATTTAATGTTTGTTTTATAGTATAATGTGTAATCAGGATATTGTAATTTATTAAATGGAGCTTGTTTTCAGTTTTTCAGAGAAGATTATTTGGAGATTTCTAGTGGAAGTATTAAATTCGAAAAATTAAAAGGGCAGTTTCATACCCCAAAAAATTTAAGGATATTTTTCAGTAGATTCAAGCCCTCAATTTGCTGTAATTTTTATCGAATTTGTGGGATTTTTTTGTTGTGGGCCATTTGTTTTTCTTTTGCTACATTTGGATCTCTTGACTTCCTATGTTTCGGTTCTAATACTACTGATGAGAGGTTACTCTTTGAAATGTACATATAACATAACTAAATTCTTCATATTTATTCAACATTGGTAATTTGGATATGTCTCATATTTGAGTTAGAAAAATAGTATTAGTAAGTGATGTCACTGTGTGTCAACGATATGTAATGGAATCTGGTTCCTCCCCTGTCATTACCGTAATTAGAGGTCATAAAGTCAGTGACTAACCAGGAAACTTGGTAGATAGTTATCTCCCCTGATAAGTGATTGACTCAATTAATGATTACAATATCTGATCAGTGAAGTGCTCCCATTGTCTCAGGAATAGTGGAAAGAAAGTTTTTTCTCCGATAATTGAATTAGCGATAACAAGAATAGATATGATTTCACCATCTGATCAGTACCATGGGGTGAAAAAAAAACTCGTCAGGATAATATCTTAAGGTTACTTGCTAATTATATTTGATTGTGTTTAATAGGAGCTTTAGAGATGGAAAGCACAAGCAAGATCTTTGGATTGTGTATTAAATTAAAGGATCTGATGTTGGTGATTGATTATTTTAAAAATTTTAGCTTTGACAACCTATTGTACCGTAAGTTGATGAACTAAAGGATAAAACATTTTTCTAACATTGATTTTATCAAATCAACCTTCAATAATTCACAAATGGGCTGTGTCAAATGTATTGGTTTGTATTTAAACTTACTATGTAATTTTAAAATCAGTAATTAATAATCGTTGAGAAAGTTTACAACTTCTTTAAAAAGACTAAATCATACTTGAACTGTATTATGGTCCGCATTCAAAGTCAATCCTTAGAAAAAAGTTAATTTGGTGGTTATATGGGAATTAACTAAGAGATTACTTAATTTATTATAATATCCATATAAAAAGACAAAATCCAAAAGTGTCAAAACTAAAATGTCATAATTAATAAATCTGATTAATAAAAATTAATAATAAAAAATCACCTCTGTCTGCATCTCAGTTGTTTGTATACATGTGTGTTGAATAATATATGTATAATTGATTAAAATTTTAATTCTTCTCTTTAGAAATTTTATTAGATTAATAAATACACAAAAAAGCGATTTATCTTGGGAAAACCCTTCACGTTTTGAATTTATGTGAACTTTTAATGAACATTTTGACACTGATTTTGTTGAATACTACATGTAATAATTATTAGATTTTTTTGTATGTTCATTTTTTTAGTTTGGATGTCAGAATTCTGTTAACATTATGAAAGGTTTAGGGCACATACCATAAATCATGTATGAGAGTCCCCACAAATAGTTATTTGTTATTTAAAATAAAATTAATGGCTTTGCACCAATTTCCCCAATTAAACTCCTATAGGCTGCTTTTGTCTCTTTATTTTTCAATCAATGATTCATACAAATCATAGATGGTTAGAAAAAGTCTATTCAGGTATCTGTGTCTGTGGACAAACAAGGATATTTTCTGTCTTGAGATCAAAGAGGTGCTATTAGTTCTAGAAGGGGCCTGATTACAATATTTCCTAGGCTACCTGAGTGTTTTAAACTGGTCTTGGAATCTTGAATTTATTTGATGGTGTAAGAAATAAATAGCAAAATTTACATTTCAAATTTTGTAACAGCAAATGTATTGGTAAATTTTGTAGAATACCATAGAACCTTGTATGCTTTTATTTGGACATCTTCATATGCTACTGGAATCAGCATTGTTAAAATAAGTAAATATTTATATGTCCAGCCCATCTGTGCATATGTTTAAACCCATCTTAGAAATTCCAATACAAAAAAAGAATCGTGTTGTATCTTTTTTTCTATAAAATGCATTTGATAAAGATGGATTTCATTTTGTTTGTTTTATAATATTAGTTTTGTGTAGGATCTGGGTGTCCACTATTTTAACAGATAAGTTTGTGAAGATAAATACAGGTGTTTATTGATTGGAACAAATTTTCCAGATATTTGAGGGAATTTAATATGTTGAAATATTTTTGGTTAACATTACTTATATTTATTTCCAATTAAATATGAAATATACTTGCCAGGGAATATAAGAATATCTCTTAATTTGGTGAATATGTTGGACCTCATCTATCCCATTGAACTTGAAATCAAAGATACTACAGAAACAGAAAGGTCTGCTTCTTATGAACAAAACTTTACCACAAGATGGATGACTTAGTGCATATGAATATATTGTACAAAAAGTTATATTGTCAGTTTTTTTGTGTGGATATTCAGGTCACATCTTTAGGTTACTAGGTTACATAATTAAACTGTTGTCATATTCAGATTTGAATATTTTCCAGAAAAATGCCAAAATATAAGTTAGAAGATATCTGTTATAGCCACAAACATGTGACATATTAATAAGTTGAGCTTACAACATGAAATATTAAGGCAGTTTCTGTGTCACAAAGATGGAGACACATTGGTCTATAATGTAATTGTAAAGACATGAACCTGCTGTCATCAAAATACTGGTTGACCTTGTATGACCAGGTGACCAGTGGGCCAGTGGGGTTCTTTAAGGGCAGCAAAAGTGAAAAAATATGTGTGCCATTACTACTAACAAAAGTGTAGAAGATGGTGTTTATGTTTTTCTGATGGGATTTATTTCATGTTGTAATGTCAATGGTATCATTATAGGGGATTAAAAAAAAATGACATCAATTCCGGCCCCATTTTGTTCCTCATTATCAGAATAAGCTGTTTGTGTCCATTGCTGCAGGCTGTTTATTTATCCTGCATGTCAGAAGACTTAAATGCACACACATGCAGACATAAAAGTTAATTTTTATTTCATCTTTTGTCTAGATTTATTAAGATGTCAGAAGTGAAATGGAAACTGAACAAATATTTTAAATTAAATAAATGGTCACACATGACATTTTTAGCAGTTTTAAGATTTACTGTTTGACTATTGTTGTTATCCTTAACGAGGTCAGTCAGGTGTTCCCAGGTAGTTATTTTTTATTGTGTATTTTGTATGATGGATTTATTGAGGAATTATATCCTGTCATATTTTCTTTATCTAAGAAATATGAAGGCTCTAGTACTTTGATTATTTGGTCAATGCAAGTTTATCAAAATTTGGACTACTCATGGTTTTAAATGGAGCTGGTTTGGTTGTGTTTCAAATTAATTGACAGTTCTGTACTTCCAACTACCAAGCTTAAAAATTTGTTTTGGTATCTAGAATCATGAAATGTGCAATGTTTAAGTCTGCAAAAGATTAATCCACAATTTTTTAAGCTTAAAAATCGTGATCAAAATTTTGCAAAAGTTCTCAGGCTTCCTCATGAGAAAGTTTGGTTTTACAGAAAAGTTGAATTGTAAATCTCAGTCAAGAACATTTTGAAAAATATATTTTTAAACTGACACACTTTTACTTATGCTCAACTTGCCAAATAAGTCAAGCAATTTTATGTTTGTCATGTTGAAAAGCACTTCACCAAAAATTTATAGCACATAGAAAGGTACTTGTACAGTGTTCTATGTACCTTTTATAGTATATTAAATTGTCTTCAAGCTGTATTTTCATCTTGTAGACACGGATTCTGTGTAGGGGATTCGTTAAACACATATTTTATACATACTTGAAGTATCATTGTTTTCAAATAAAAACTGCATATATGGCAAAACTAAAAACTCTTTGTTGGTATTTGGAAATAAGTTTTAAAAAAATTTAAAAAATAAAATATTTTTAAATAATTTATAATATGTACATTTGAACAATAAAAAAAAACTTAATAAGCTATTTTATCTGATAAAGAAAACTTGATTTTAAAACTTTCTAGAATGTGAGCACTTAACTTCCAAAGGAATAAAGCTTGTAAAAACTATCTTAGTTGAACTATATGATTTCCACATAGCCGAGATTCTAACTATACTTAAAGAAAAGGCAAATTTTTTCCATCTGATTTTAGTTTTTAGTCTGATTTTTTCAATTTATATCCCATGAAAAAAACAAATAGTTTTATTAACCTTGACAACATACATGTAGCTTATGAAAGATACAAATTATATATATATATTAGCCATTAACACTCTGATCTGTTTTAATGATGGCTATGTTTACATCCCACAATAAGTTTAAATTATATTTGGGAAAAAAAATTTAGATGTAGAAGTTAATAATGAAGTGATTGTCCTACAGCAGACTAGGAAGTAAGACTGGGGTACTAGTTAATTTAACTTGACACTACACAGTTACACCGAACACATTGATTTTTATACAATATTGATTAAGCAAACTTTAGAACAGTTTTGAAATGAGAACAGCAAATAGATTAAAGGGGCTGAGGTATTTATAAATCAATATGGCCACTGTGTGACAGTAATGAGACTACTTATAAAAATATAATACTAGAATGGTTCAGATTGTACCTGGACAGCAGTTTTATAGCAATTCTTCATCTTAAATTTGATTCCCATTCCTTACACATTTTACCAGTTAGGATTTGTTAACTTTTAATGTAGATACATATTCAGAACATTTTTTGTTGTTTTGGTTTGTTAACTTCATGTAGTGATGATGCCAATATGTTTTTCCTATCATCTCTGTTTTAAGAGCAACATTCTGATGAAAATATTTTATGCAATTGACAACAGCCCTGACATTTTACTAGCTTGCATCACAAGTGATACTACCCAAGCTCTTTGGTTCCCTTTGAGTACTCTGGCTTCCTTCACCAGTAAAACGACTGCTGAGACATGACTGAAATATTGTTGATTTCAAGTGGCTTTGATCCCCAATCAAACAAAAAAAAAAAAAACATTTTACCAACCCATTTCATAATATGTATCAAAACCTTCTGGGGTGTTACCGTAAATGCTGAAAAATGGAAACATAATTATCCACTGCAGATTTTAAATTTTGAAAGCAGATATAATATTAGACTCTATAACACCTCAGGTTGAATACCCTGCACATTGGGGAATGTAAATGACATGTAGACAAGATAAAATATCAGACATAGTCTTATTGTTAAGAATTTACAAGTAATATGTCAAGTTATATCAAGAATCTGTTTTGGAATCAATAATTTTAAACCCATTTTTCAACAGTGTTGGATCATTTAAAAAAAAGAAATGATTCTGCAAAATATCTACATATCACTTGACAAGTTTTGATATCTAGAGGTTTGGACAGAGTAGAATCCCCCTTTTTAAAAGACCTATACTGCCCTTTACATATCACAAATGTTCAAGTAAAGTTACCTGTCCAAAACTTTAAAAAAAAATTTAAAAAGCTACAACTTCTGATTAAGGATAGGCACATACAATATATGGCAGGGTTAAACTTAGTATGTTGGATCCAAAAACAGCATTGCATTGGCTGATGTTCTGTGATAAGAGAGACCCATTACTTGGTTAATTACAATTGGTATTATTTGTAGGTTGGGACATAGCAATTACAGCCCACTACTGCTCTGTATCTCATAAGTGTCTTTAGTCCTGTGAAAAAGATGTTACCTTTTTAAAGATCTGTAATTGATACATGTTTATGTGAATTTAATAGGCATGGTATACTTTTTATTTCAAAAACTGAAAGAAATTAATCCCCTCATGTGCTAAGCAGGCATTAAAATTCAACCATTAAACTTGTCTTGTTAGGTGAAAATTGAAGTTTATACAATTTCACAAGGAGTCAAATTTTTATTTCCGTATTGTGTGCAAGATAGTTACATAACAAATGTGAAACATTATGTAAATTTGTTGAACTTATTGTTGGGACTATAAGTTAAATTCTTTGTGTGATTTTCCTCGCATGCTCTTCAGTCTGTGTTACATATATTACTATTATAATTATAGTTTTGCTATTTCATTGTAAATTAATATTCCACAAATTGTAAAGCTGTCTGATTTTCAGGGTATTTTCCTCTTGGCAAGTTCACAGCACATTTAAATCTTTCATATGTAAAACAAAATATCAATTAATACATTTTATTGTTAATAGTTTAGGTAATGAATATAATTGCAAAGATTACATTTGACTGAGCATGATGTAAAGAAGCCTGTTGGGCATTTGAAATGAGATAACTTAGAAGAAAATTCATTGAAGGAGAAAACAGGTGTTTATTTGTTATTTAATTTTGTAGTGAAATGTTTATTTTTTTTATATTTGCATTCGTTTGAAATGACAGTTAATTTGTCTTGTAATGTTGCTGCATAAATTAAAGGACATATTGGCTGTCCTTGCTGAACACCATCAACCAGAACAAAAACATAATGGCCAATAATTAATTAGTTTATTGTCCTTTAGTGGGGAGTGATATACCATAACAAATGTCAGTGGTAGGTAAGGATGGTATCCACTTGTTGTTGTGCCTTGTTAACTAATAAATAAATCATATTTATATTTTCATGTGAATTATAATGACAATTAATATTTACGTAATTAAGACAGCAACAGGTACTTCTTTCCGTCAAGTCCATTAATTTTCACCATGTTATACAAGATTTATGGTAACCATCTATTATTTTGGCCAAACATTACACAAAGATGTTGCAAATTTCTTGTTTTATTTATGCTCTGAACCTAATTTTTATTTAAAAAAATATGTATTGATGCAATATGCCAATGTTTTTTTTTGTTTCTTTATTGCAAAAAATCAGTTAGAATTATTTAAGAGCATTTAATTTAATATTTTGTTTGCATTGCATCTATTAGATTAAAATCTGGTTAATATACTTTGTATAATATCAGCTGAAAGAACAACAGGGTGCAAGGTTTCTAAAAGATAAAAAGAGTTTAAAACATAAATTAACAGATTGTTTAAACATTTTCTGTCAACATTTTTTGGGAGATCTAGAAAGTTTGAAGTCTGATTGATTAAATTCAGTATTACCAAACTCAACATATCTTTGTTGTCAGTTTGATAGGTAAATATTTGGTAATGTCAGGTAAAACAGAGTAAACTAGAATTAAATTTGGAGTGTTACAAATTGGTATCAAACATTACATTAAGTAATATTAAGATTAGAAAAAGTTATTGGGAGGAAGAAGTATGTTGTATTCAAGTTTGTCTAAAAAGTTTTGGTTATTTAGGTATTAGAGATAAGTACCTTACAAGTTATCAGCCTAGTTCTGTAATTGCTTTTAGATGTTGGAGAGCTGTCATCATGGGTACAATGTTTTTGGACTTTCTATGGAATGTCTGGGTTTAAGTAGAATGTTTATATCAAGAGCTTCTTTGAGAGGACATTCATTTTCTTTAAGGGATTACTGATTGACAGAAATACTGTTTGATTGAAGATTTACTTTTGGTATTTTTATGCAATATATTTGAAGATTAAAATAAGATTCTAAGTCTTATTTGTATTATGATCAAATGCTGTTTGATATTCCTTTGGCATGTGTTTGAAATAAAAGATTGATTAAAGTGGAACTGAACTTTTCTAATAATTCTTGATAAAGACAAAAATTCTAACCCAAACATTGAGATAACTGTCTCTTTGGAACAAGGCCAGATCTCTTTGCAACAGATCATGTTCAAAACCAATGATTTCAAATTTTGTTTTCATTGCAATTGAGGGAAATGTTTTGGTTACATAATCCCTGTAGATTTGTGCAACATTCTTCTAAGCAGGGTTGTTATTTACATGGCTGTCAAGTTTTCATGAGGAGCATGCTTGAGATTTGGTAAAAAAATTCAAAGATCAAAGGGAAAATACCAAAATCAAAGGAATTTGCCGACAAATTGAGATCAATTTGTGTGAGTTTCACGCTAATTCCGTGAGACTTGACAGGTCTGAATTTGGTCATGGTTGCCTGAGTAGTCTGTTAAATTCAGTGAGTTTTCAGTTGCCTGCCAAGGTAGATGGTTCTTGCTGACAACTTTCACTTCCTCTACCACTTACACAACAATATTAGGTCATACTCAACATCAACATTTGTGAACAGCCCAAGTTATGAAGGCACATATATATATATTATATATATATATATATATATATCAATATATATATTGGATGGAGTCTAATTTACACCATATATTGTAGAATAAATTTTTGACCTGATAAAACTTTTATGTAACTTCATTACCCATTATTGGAGTACATTTACCCTTTTTAACAGTTTTTGATACAATATGGTATTGAAATGAGAAACCATTATTCACAGTTGGACTGAAAAGAATGTGTTTTATGTAAATAAATACTGGTTACCTTTAAAGGCTATTAAACAGTGAACCAGTACTTAAATTTTAAATTGAGTTTATTTTCCACATTATTATGCACCATAAAGTATATTCTTTATTCGGTAGTTGATGGAATTTTTATTTACATTTTGTTTAGTGTATTGCATTATAAATGAGGTTGTCAATCCTTTATGTTGAATTTGAAGACTTTTTAATATTTACTATTGACAAGTAACCCCAATATCATTTTGAAATATTATAATTCATACGAGTTTGAATTAAAAAATTTTTCCACTTCATTATGTAAAGGTAATCATGCAGACTTGTTAAAAGTGGTTACCTTTTAATGAAAACCTATCATTTTTTGAATATAAATGGAATAGTCTGTTAGAAGTTAGAACATGAGAAATATTACTAAACAAGTCAGCCATTGTTAAAATAAATTTTTATCAAACATGTTGTTCATATGAGATTGTCGAAGAATATTTAAGTAAAATAAGTATTAATGCCATCTAAACAGGTTTAACTGACTTAATCCTCTGGTAATCCAGGACAAGGTACAAACCTTTAAGGTTTTTGAATTTGATTATTGTTCTACTGCAATGAAAGGTGTTTGTCAGGGATGAGGTTGTGTTTTATGAATAGGTTCACTTTTTGTAATTTGAGGGCATTTTACAGCTTCCATTATGGTATGGACTCTGGTTCATTGTTGAAGGCCGTAATGGGACCTGTAGAAGTTCAAATTCTACTGCCATTTGGAGGGTGGCTATCTCATGGACAATCATGCCACATCTCCTGTTTTTATAATAAAGTTGAATAAGGCTATATGTAAATATGTGGATCATGTCTTTCGAACTGGCAAATATTCCATATTCTTTTTTTGAAATATTACTTTGGTAATATTAAATACATTTAATGTCCTCCTTTGGAATATATGGAAATTTAATTTGAAAAATGATGTTTGTAGAGAGGGGAAATAACTGGCTATTTTTTCTTATTCCTTTGTGTAGGTGTTCTCAATTTTAATTGTTTACACTCAATTTACAAATTGATCTATTGTTTATGGATTTATGAAAAGGAGAGTTAGGCAGTTGTTTAAATATGTAAATGTTTATCCACTTAGTCAAGATTAGTTATCCCTTTGTACCCATTCAACTTACCCTATTGATTGCTTTACCCCAGCAAAATTCTGACCTGTAGAATTGTTTCTCATTGTATTTTACAAATAATATGTCAATCAATAAACTTGGAGAAGAAATATAACAACTTCATGTTAAACCACTTTTGATACTATAAAACCATTTATGTATTTATTTATTTCAAAATTACTCACTTCTTTGTTTCTGCACTGAAAGAAAAAAGAATTTTATCATGAATACTAAATAAAACAGGATTTTAATGTTTGGTGCTACATTTCATCACGATTGATTTATTGATGGGGTATTCCCTTCAGATATAAATTTTTTGGTGATCAATATGTCATATGTGGGATCAAAAATCCACCACCAAAGTAGAATTATCAGTTCTATAAGTAAATGATAGGGTTGATTTTTGTTATCTGTGTGATTTTGCCCTAATGTTGAAGTGAATGGAATGTTTAAATGGAGTTAGAATTTCACTTGTTATGCAAACACATGTAATTTCACTAACTGTTAAGTTGTCTAGTTTAACAAGTAAATATGACATGCCATGTTGAAATAATAAAACCAGACATTGCATTCTTTACTGAAACTTGACTGACTCTGACACTAACCTTTGATCCTTCAGGTAAATGAATATTTGCCTATATGCCTACATCTAGTAACAATACCCAGAAGCAAAAACATGCATAGTAACACAAGCACCATTTTACTAATTTAAAATAGGGGTTACAGTCCTTTACTAATTTAAAATAGGGGTTACAGACCTTTACTAATTTAAAATAGGGGTTACAGACCTTTTAAAAGCCTCAAAGTGCACACTAATTAACCAATCAATTAAAGAAACTGCAGGTATGGTCCTTTAGTTTTAGTACACTTGTATGAAGTTTAAGGAAAACAGATTTTACACAGTCAAGTTACCATGTCATTTTGTACCTTAGACTTCCAGACATCTAGAACCCCCTCAATTTGGAAGATCTTAGGCATAAAAATTTAATTAGTGCAAGTATCATGCATATTGAAATAGTTTCTGAATTTATCATGAATACAAGTACCTTCTTTAATTAGCTTCCTGAAAAAAATCTTATAAAGGAATTGAAAGATTACTTATGTTTAAAAAAAGTTTCTAGTCATGGTATAATATATATTGTCAATTGGTGCATTTCTCTGGTTTAAACCTCATTGATCAAAACTAAAACAGATTTTTCTTGAATATTTATGTTATGAAAAAATAAACAGAATTGGTTTGCCAGTACAAACAAATACAGAAGCTGTCAGTAACTGATCTTGTTACTGTGCAAAAAACTTTGGCAGTTATCTGAAATTTTATAAACAGTTTATAAAGAATCATTTTGTTGATGAAGTTGTTAATTCAAGTGGAGAATAAAGGAAAGAAAATCTGGAATCTACAAAAAAAATTATCATGTTGAAAAATAACTCAGATTTGTGCAAACGACAGACATATGGTTTTCTCATACCTAAATCATACAATATGTGTGTTTTTTGTATTGCAATTTTTACTATGTTTCAAATTATTTCATTAATGAAAGTTTTTAAAAATCACAAGGTCTGGATAGTGAATATAGTTTTAGTTAGCTGTTATGGTGATTTATTAAAAATTATTTTTGAAACCCCTACAAACATAGATTGGGGGTACATAGAGACCCCCCTGTCTGTCTGTTCATATGTTTGTCTACATACCATGTAAGCATATTTCGTCTTAAACTGTTCATTGGATTACTATACATTAGACTCAATGTATAGATTTGCACATTAAAAGGAAATCCATCCATGCTCATTCCAAAGGAAATATGCACGGTTCCCTTCACCTCTTGAGGTTGGTGGGGTTGAATATCTTTCTTTTTTCTTACACCTTATCTTTCTTTAAACTGAAATTGATACTTTATAAACAAACATACTGTGTTGAAGCATGAAGAATTTTTTATTTCTGAAGAAAAACATTCTTATTGGCTGGCAGAGTGATGTTCCAATTGTGCCAATTAAGTCTAATATTGATAACTGATTTTGGTTCAGAATGTTACAAAAAAATCTGAAAATAATGTAAATTAAGGGTCAGTTGTTATTCTTCTTTCTTCTTTTTACAATTGGAGATAAAAGTTAAAGGGACCAAGCTGAAAACTAGGGTTGGTTGGCTGATGGGAGCCATATTTGTCTCTTTTTTTGACCCAAGGAAAAAATTTAAATTAGCCCTTTAGTCCACATAGGCATATAGTTAAAAAAGAAGTTGAGATGTTTTTCATCTGAGTATAATGTGGTGATTATTATTATCATGTATCTGTTACCATGTCAGATATGTGTTTTCTTTTATTGATGGGTGGGACTAATAAACAGTCATAATATTGATATAACAATGCTAACAGGGGAGGTTTTACAGATGGGTTTCCTCAGACTCACACTAAAGCAGAGAGTCGCTGCTTTAATGTTTTGTTTCACCTCACCATTGACTTTCATAATGAAAGATGGCATTAAGAGTGCTACCTTAACACATTTAGGGGTAGGGTAGGGGTAGGGGAGACATGATGTAAAATTAATTAAAACTGAGATCTGGTGAAATGTCCATATCATCCTTTTAATACAAAAGCTAAATTAGTAGTATCTTGATGACCTAAAGAGCAGACAGAATTTTCAGTTTTCAGCTAATTAAAGCACATTGTTAAGGTATATTAGGCAATGTTAACTTTACACTTTGAGTGAGCCTAGTGGCCATGTGGTTTTATGTAGATCCCTGTCTCCTACACATTGTGGTAACACCTCTGGCTTTGTACCATACAAAACAGAAAAGGGTAGCCTCTGCTAACAAGCATGTGGTAAGGTTTTTCAGTTACCTTTGCAAGGTTGGTTTTTTATATCTAAGCATGCCAGCATCCTTTAGGAATTAAACTTACTGTGAACTGTTACTGTCTGTCAGTTACTTGCCCAAGGTTGGTGGTTCTATCTGAGGGTTATGACACCATAAACCAAGAAAACTTACTATGACCTTAATATTTTTGGAAGTGGCATTTAATCCCAATAAGGATGCATTTGGGACAACTGCTTGTCTTTTCAAAATTTATAATTAGTCTTAAAATAGTGGTTTATGCTGTTGAGTGCTATTGGCCATATGTATATAAATAAATTGAAAACTTTGGACCATTTCACTGTTTATTTGTAATACTATATATATGTCAGCTAGGACAGTCCTTGATTCATATTTTATTTCAAAGCTTTATCAAGAATAAGTGTTTCTAAAAATGAGTATAAAAATACTTGAGAAAGAAGTCAAAGAATGTACTCTTCTTTTATATCTGTATGTTTTTAGACTTATCAGTTAAATTTGTCTTGGTATTAGAAGTAGTATTGTATTTTTGTTGGCCATTCAGTAAATAACTAAGTAAAGAGTTAATCTGCCATTGTAACATGTAGATATAATATTTGTCTTGGCACACAACCCAATATTTTTATGTAGAAAGATGCATTGAAATTTTAGAAAATATTTTAAACCTTTTTAAAAGCAATATCTTTGCATGGGGCAGGATCTCACTAATAACCAAACATTCGGGAGTGTTTATGGGGTCATTATAATTGGTTAATTATAGAGCCACTTTGATATATGTTTTTTGTCAGTTTTCTAGAGAGTTTTGATATACTATAATTAGCCTTTATTATATTTCTATGTATCTTTTGTAATGTAATAGAAACTTCTACTCTGGTGTCAGGAGTTGGTGGACAGAGAAGACAATTTAAATTCCATTATATCTTTATGGAAAAAAAAATCATTTATTTCAATCATGGAATGGGAAAGTTGAAAAATGGAGGAAATAGCAAAGGCTATAGTTTAAATTACTACACAACAGTGCATCATACTTGAAAAATGTGCTTGAATATAATAGCTAAGAAATTGCAAAAATACTTCATTTGTAATTGGGTTATTTTTTAAGAAATTTGAATCTGAATATTACCCATATCTCAGTCCTATAGAAATTGTATGTGATAAATTACTCTATTTTTCTTGATTTTCCTTGTCTACATAACAAAACTGCTTTAAACACACACATGCTCTTTGTATGAAATATAATTTATTAAAATAAAGTTATTAAGATTTTACTAGGATAGGAATACAATATAATGAATAGTTACTATCAGGTCAACTTCACATTACAACAGAATGTTATTTAACACCACTGCTGAGTTTAATAGATTTCTAGGTACTATTACATGTAGTTATGTAACTCTAGCAAATTTATGATTAAAGATTAAAAAATAAGTGATCTAATACTCACCTTACATACAGGTAATCTGTGTTGGGAATGAACAACTTTTTATTTGAATATAATTTGAACACTGAATTTAATAAAAAAAAAAAGCAATAACTGGAATTGCCTCCCAAATAGGTCCATGTTTTGAGTCAAATTTTTCTAATTTAAAAAGTTGGAAATAAAGATTTAATTTAAGAGTTACCTCCTCTTGAAGTAGTTTACTTATAAGAATCATGCAAAAAGTTATTGTTCCATAAAGTGCCCCAAAATAATGAAAATTTGTGATATTTTGTTTAGAATGTCATTTTATGTACAAATATGATGTCCATTTATTGCTCCTTTTGCCAGTTCATTGGTGATATAAAGAATGCATTGCCAAGATCAATCTTCAATTTGTAGATGTTTCAGGCAATTTTTCATGTGAACAGGCAGTTTGGCAAAAATGACTGAATATTGGTGTATCACTTTTCCTGGGTTTTGCATGATTCTAAGTTGGACTACCTCAAAAAATAGACTAATTTAAAACAATGAGCTCATTTCTTATAAGTCAGACAAAATATGTAAGTGAACCCTTCTGTCATGCCAAAGCACTTATAAACTGCAGTCAGGAGCACTTCACATGGATGACTTTGCTAACGAAGCATAGTAATTAACATGTAATATACATTAAATCATCTGGCAATACTTCTAAGCAATCTATCACTAACTCTTTGGAAAAACAGTGCATACTTGAAAAAAAAAGGAAATGATCATGAAAACATAG
>JAULBM010184390.1:0-17639 GCA_032357055.1 Geukensia granosissima
TAGCTTTCTAGTCAGCTGCAACCCTCTATCAATAAAATCTTGATAGGAAGCACAAGCCCTGGAGTAGCGTATCATATGAGAGATGTACACTCCGTATGCTGGTGCGGCTGAAATATTGCTAGACATGAACGGAAAGTTTACAATCGGAAAATCAAAGTCATCTCTCTTGTCTTAAAGTTTTGTTCTTAACGCGCCCTTACTGTCAATTTATTGGTGTAAGTCTAGGTGAGAAGCAGACCTTTCTGTTTCTGTAGTATCTTATTTATGATTCTTACCAAAAAGAGGAAGCGAAAGAAAACCGAAGGGCCAGACAAATGATAAATCTTATATTAACCAAAATTTGTAAAGATTTTGTTTTTGATGAGAGGAGGTCAGTTTATAGTAGGAACAATAAAGTTGTTGGAAGCAGCCTTTAATTGGATGGGGACATCAAAATAGTTATTTGCTTTGCATTTGTATTTGTGTGCTGCTGTGGTGTTAAATGTTTTGAAACTCTTGTTATTGTTTTTAACTTGCCTTACTTACATTGCTTTTCAGACTATTTCTACTATATCTGGATTTTCAAGATTGTCCCTTGGTTTGGGAGTTTTGACAAAATGCCAAAGAATCAAAATTGGTCTGTTGGATATGTTTTTGCTCCAGTCTGCAGGAAAGTTTACAAACAATTCTGGATGAATCGACTGACGAGGATATGATTTCCTTTAAAAAACCCATTTGTAATTTTTTACCATAATAACTCTTGTAGGTACTTTTTATGGTTCAGAGCACACTAATTATTTCTTTTTCACTGAATTATCAAACCAAAAATCTACTGTTAAAATCTTTAAAGATCTACATTGAACTTTGTCAGGAATAAACACCAAAACGAAAAGCTATATAAGGATACACACCCTCGTGTTATAATATAATAAATTAAGTGTCATAACAACTTATATGGCCACACCTGTTATTTACACGAACGGAACGGAAATATGGCTTTAACGGATTTTTATCTCACAGCATCGTTTCGTTTAACCAGGTAAAAATAACAATATAGTCATAACTATTCTTGATAGATTTTTACGGATTACGTGATGATTGTCATAAATTCATTACCTTTCTTTCAAAAGAAATATTGCAACTTTTTTTTCACTGTCATATTCTGAAAATTATATTTCTTCGTTTGTTACAAACAATCAGTCTTCTTACTTTAAATCCCATCAAATTTGAATTACGGCGTATTTTCTTTTGGCTTCGTGCAAGCATTTTATTTCTCCACAGAGCAAAATGGAAGGCTAGTTGTAAGATAGAAACCAAGTGCATTAAATTTTGAGGCATAACCAGCTAAAGGATTTAACAAAAAAGTTAAGCCACTTTCCCCAGCACTTATTTTACATTGATGCCATTTTCTAAAGTTGTCATAATAATACTAATTTTACGAAAAGTTTAAATATAGTACATATTGAAAGATTGCTTTGATTTTTGTCGTTCATTTGGCAATATTTTTTTATGGTGATTGCTATTGAAGTCCTGTTTGAGAAAAAGAAATTCGAAGATACCAAAGGGGCAGACAGAAATCGTAAAATCGTAAAGTCGGTTGACAGACAAGACCATGGCCAACAAAATAAAGCGAAATACAAACATAGAATACACGACACTACATTGAAAATTAAAGCTGGAGTAACACGTACCATACAAAATCCAGGGTGAAGTCAGGTGCTCCGGAAGGGTAAACCTGCTCCACTAGTGGCACTCGTCGTGTTACTCAGAAGTCAAAGCTGGTATATAGTCATATAATCATAATCAATGTAAATCACAAACCTATAATTTGCTTATTTCCACTCTTCATGTCAAAAGTTAATTACCTATAAATTCAATCGTTTAATTCTTAAGACTACTTCTATCTTGAAGTTTAAATGTATACCGGTAGCTTTAGTAACCGCCTTTTGTATCAATGAATTCTTAAACTTAAAGTAAATATAAAAGGTTTAGAAACAAGTAAAAGCAAAATGTTTTACTTTGCAACATGTATATTATGTCTTTAACTCATTTTGCCAATTGTTTCCAATGAATGTGAAATCCTATTTATCAATGTAAATTAAAAAAAATAATAATAAAAACCACGCCATCGCCATGGAAAAATCCCGCAAAACATTTGCATTTAAGCACACAACTGCCAATTTCTTAGGTCATAAATAAGTTCTGAATATGTATATGCATATTAAAAAGAATTAGAAGCGAAAGGGTATTCTTGCAATTAGCATCTGACTTCAACGAAAGACAAACATAGTACACACAACACTACACTAAAAAACTAAATAAGGAGCCAGAAGAGTAATATATATAAATATCACTATTTTGAAATAAATGCATTTAAAGATAACATAAAAGTGCATTTTTGTATAATACGAATTCGGCATTGGCGTTTTGTTTGTACTCGTCGTGTACGTTCACATAAACAACCTGACCAACTTTGTCAATTGACATTGTAAAAAACTAAAAGTCGATGTCAAAAGTCAAAGAAAAGGAAAATACAACAACAGTTTGCAAAATAAACAGGTATTAAGTAAATCGAAATTCATTAGTAAGTTTAAGATTCAATTAAAAATCCAATTAAAAATTAATTTGCAGTTAGTGAAATCTTTATTCACCCAAAGATGACAGTAAACAAACTAAAGTATGCATTCTGTAGTCTACAAGTTTTATAAAGCCATATAAGATTTAATTAAATCTGTTGTTGAATGCTTTAAAGATATAAAATTAGCATATAGATTTTAAGCGTCTAATTCCAAGTTTTATGTAGCATATGATTTTTTTAGTTTACGTAGAAGCTTATCAAACTCCACATCAACAAATAGGTATAAGGTAGTAGCCGTAATCATACAATGCGTAATTGGGAAAGGAAGCATGAAATATTTGAGGACTCATAGATTGTCGTCAGCCATGGTAAATGCCATTATTGTCGTAATAACAAATTAATAAAATCCAAGCACGACATAAATAGTTAAATTTTTACCAAAAAAATGATAAGCAGTTTAAAGGTAATTTTCCATGCTTCAAATAAATTTCATCGTAAGGAAAGTAATGAGAAAACTTTTTCACATATTTTTTCCGTTAGTATGGTTTACGACTTCCGGATATCCGTCGAACAGTATTTAATAAAAACTTATTATTCAGCATGTGGTGATATATGGAAGATAAACATGATAAATTACCACCATGTTTTTACCTAGTACCGACTATTACTAAAACTGATTAAGCTTCTGATTTTAGCACTTGAGCCATTTCTGGAAATCATAACATAAAGATTTTGCTGTAACTGAAAACTGAGCTGAAGATGAAAATAATTAATATCTAAGTGACCAAAGGTCTCGTTCATTTCCGGGTCAAAAGGGCATACGGCCTCATAAATAAAAAAAGTTCGCATGAAAAAATATTTATGCAGTAGTAGATATTGCAACATACAGGTAAAAGTAAGGAAGCCGAGAAGGTACATTTTCTAAAAAGTAAACGCATGATAAGACATTTATTTTGATTTTAGCATATTCCGCGAAAAAAATGCAACAATTATCGTATCATTTCTGTGTTAGATTAAATATTTATGGGACACATGCTTCGCAATGATATATATAATGCGCAAACTGTTCAGACTAAAGTAAAAAAGCTGAAATTAACATTGGATTGCAATACAATGTATTACGTCTAAACTAAAGAACGAGAAGTTAAAGATAACGGTGTTTTTTTTCATTTGATCATTTAATGTACAAAGACCCCTTACTTTTATTGAAAAAATACTTTATTAAAAAAATAAAAATAAAAAACTCGAAAACTAAGGGCTGTTGAATTTAGCAATTGAGATTTGCATTATTTTAATTGGTTGCCACCGCTTAGCAACCCATTTGCATCAAGACTTAACACTCAGTACTGAGGGGAAGAGTTGGAATCTCTCAAACTGCAGTCTTGACGAGACCACAAAAGCGAAAATTTTATTTGGTGTCTGTGAATGATATATTTATGTATAACTTTATTCGCAACATGTTGAATAAAGTGAAAATAGGGTTTTGATCTAAATACAAAATCACCAATGTTAAATAAATACAAATTCACTTCGAGTTTTTTCCTTGTCTTGGATGATATTCATTGCGTTGCGTCTTAAATCCTGATTTGCAAGAACTAATTCATACTTTTAAAACTAATTCATACTTTTAAAACTTTTTTTTATATTTTACAAATTTTGAGAAATGATCTACAATTTTAATCGTAATAATCTTGAGAACAAGCAAATGTAAATATGTTGGAAGAAAGTTTATATCTTGAGGTCTCATCAAAATTGTTAACCTTAAGAATAATTCATCAATTTAGCTTAGTAATTTAATGATTAAAAAAAGTAAAATATTTCAATACATTATCACAATAAACTCCTTGTATAATATCTAAATAAACAGAAACATATGTACTGATTTGGATATCTCAATGATCGTAGGAAATTGATAAAAATGTCTTGTCTACATGTACTTGGTCAAACACACCATTCACATCATATGTGATTGTAGATAAGTGTCCGTGAATAAATTAATACATATATGGAAGGCAAAAGATGAAAGTATTAGGGGACTTAACTGGCATCGCATATGATAAGATTTGTCAGTTACCTGCCCAAGGTAGGTGGTTCTCTCCGGCCTCCTCAGTAAAACTGATCGCCGCGATATGACTGAAATATTGTTGAAAGTGACGTTAATCCGTAATCAAACAAACAAACGAAAGTAATTATGATGTTTTCGTGATATATTTGGTATTTACAGTCTAAACATTGGTAATCTTGTAAATCGCTGTTGTTAATCAACAAGCAGACAACACATAAATACTTTTTAAAAAAGATTATGAAAATTGTTAATCGTTTTCATTGTAACACAAATATAGTGCAGCACTATGTCAATCATATCCACTTATTAAGGATAAAATCATTTGCAGTTTAGTATTTCCATTGTTTGCTTGTTGCATTTGTACTTCAAAACATTCATCCAAATTAAGGAACTGTCGGAAAGCCGTAGTTCTAGATGTCAACAACTTTAGCACAGTTCTATGGGACAAGATATTGTATTTGTCAATTGTTTAACGCTCTGATTGCCCTCTTTCTTCCGACACATAGTTGTATGCTTATATTTGTCAAAAACATTTGACTAACTTTTAAATATATATTCACTCATAAAACAAAGAAAAAGAAAAAAACTACAAATGGTTATAAAAGCTTTATTTACCTGCACTACGACTATTTTTGTATTTTGCATTGATCAGTTTTCCCATTGACATTATCTAGTAGATGTTGTCTTACTATTACACAACAATATAGAATGATAAAGAATCGGTTATATTCACCCAAAATTATTTTTGTGAAGATTATTATTATTCACATTATTTTTTCAAGATCTTTTTTGTTTTGCTATGTTATTGTTTCAGTAACTTTTGAATGAATCTGTCCCCGGTGGTTTCATTTGAAAACGAAATTTAAATTTTAAATCAATTTGCAAACATTTCAGGTCGGAAACTAAGATTGTAATTAAACAAACAAAAATTTCACACAAAACTTTCCCAAAATTAACGTTTTATATCAACATTTATTTCACAATGTATATGATTTTTCAAATTTTTTAGGCATAAAACTATATACAGCGGCAGATTGCTGAATTAATAATCATTTGGGATACTTAAATCACAATGTATAAATGCTAAAAACAGTTTTATTAATGAATCAAAAATGAGTACACAGAGAGCCAACATTTTGATCCGCATGTTAACCATAACTCTTGCCTTGAACCAAAGTATCCAATTATTTTCAATTTTTCCAATCTTTTACGCTCCAAAGTACCTTAACCTCTTTTTGACCATTCACTGCAGTTGTTACAAATTGAACTTTAGTATTTTTCATCCCTTTCTGTAACTTCCGTGTCCATAGAGTGGGTCAAAAAGATCTACATGCCTCGGGGGCAACAGTGTTAAGTACCTGTCTGCCGTTAAGAAGTCCCCTACTAGGGACTTTATATTTACTATCTCTGTCCGTCAAAATATCAGTTTCCGCAAAATTTTCTTTGTTATGTTTGCAGGTATTCATCTGATATTTGGTACACTGCTTCATCTTGACGGGTTAAAGTAAGTTTTTAAGGTCCGTTAATTTTCGATTGAGGTATGGTCCTTGTAAATTTTTAGCTTGCAGAGATATGTATTAAACATGGTGGTGTTTTCAAATGTATATGCAGATCAAACTGGGTGTTATATATGATACCACGTTTTAAATCTTCTTTTGTCTTCATTAGAATTCTTTTTAAAAATTATATTTACTTTCCAAAATCTGGCCTTTTTTCTTCTTAATTCTTATGTTTTAGATGTGACTATGTTTTAAATAGCCTTATGTATCTAGTCTTGTAATGTTTATTTTAAAGCAACTTCAGTTCTCCATATTCTGTTTTATATTCTAAAATTAAGAGAGTATTTGAATTTAATTTCAGCAAAAAAATTGTGTTGGCGTTTAGGGCGCTTAATTCTGATTGTAGAAAGCTAATTAAATGTAATCGACATTCATAAGCAACGTTCAGGTAGAAATATGTTCTTCATCTAGTATATTTAAACACCGGTTATTATTCCTGAATAACAAAAAGGATTCACACTTAAATATGGCAGACATCTACAAAACATGTTATTTATTTCCATTTTGTTAAAAAGGCATTTCATTATCAAGGTGACTTAAATGGTCTCTCTTGTATATAACCGATTTCGACTTGTGTATTAAGATATGAATGTATATTTAGAAGATTCAAATATTTGTTTACACGTAAATCTTTTCGACTGCAGTCTCTACAGGAAAGCTTTATCATCAAGATTCTTGTCAGCTTATTTGTTTTTCTTATGGGATAGCTGGGCAACGGACTGGTCTCCAGGACTCGACCCATAGAGCTGACCTGTTGCGATCCGCAGGTGGCGGATAGGGGATTTCCTCTCGTTGGGAGTTTTTAAGGTTTTAAGAGAGTCTGGCCGTGGACCATAGAGGGTAACGTGTGTGGATAGTGTTACGCACCATGCACGTAAAAGATCCATTTTGTAGATTTCGAGAGAAGGCTTATGCCGTTACAAAAGTCTTAATTTCCGTCCCTACCCATCACTTCCATTTCCCAGTGGCCCAAAAGCCGTTGCCCTGTTGTGTCCCACACCCCCACTTCTAAAAATTATTGAACTTGTTGTTCTCCTGAGCATGTATGAAATATTTCCTACTCGGCGTGAAGCAACCAGCAATGAAACAATTTTATAAAGCAGAGTTTCCTCAGGGATATTTAGAGAAACTAGAAAGAAATCTGGCCATTTTTGTGTTTTGACATTCCGCCATATAAATGATGGTCACTTAATCATTCAAGATAGTGACTATTTTGATGGCATCATTTCCTTTAAACGGTTATCTTTTTATCAAATTAACGAAAACTAACTACCGCAAAAGTTTACATTCAACTGTCATTTGATGGATGGCTGCCTCATGGACAATCATGAATATTAAATATCCTAATCTTATTCTTTTGATATTAACCGACTACCGACGTTGACTATGAGGAACTCTTAAGATATCTTTAGTAGAACAGGAGCTGGTAACCCTTCCTAAGCACCCGAGCTCACTTACGTTTTGACGGCTTCGTGTTGCCTGAGATCAAGCTGTCTGTTTAGAATATTATGTGCTGTTTTCGTCTTTTTTTGGCACTTTTTAGTTGTGGTATTGTCTATCGTCTGCAAGGCAATTTTCGTTGAACCTATGAATACCTATGGTTACCTCGAATTATTTAACAAAATACGATTTTCTTTATCAGGCTGTATATCAAAACACCAAAGATTTTGTTCGCCTATTAGATCTTTTGTATTAAATTCTTTTCAGAACATAATCATACATCATGTATACATAATAAGAAAAAGGGATAGAACTGAATAATTTACGTATTTTTTTTTATCAAATTGATATTGATTTTTTGTGATAGATTCATTACTACAACTGAATGTATGTCCCTATTCTGGGATGTTAGTGCCCCAGAACATTTGCAGCCTAGTCGCCACAAATTTTTATCCTGGCATTATTCATTAAATAAAAGACGTAATTTTTTTTTCTAGAGTTTTTCTTTCTGATACATAGGTAACCCTCAGCTTAGTTTGGACCCCTTTTATTTCGATTGGTTTTCGATTCGATTGCATTTTTACCTGGATTTTCAACATTTTGATTGCTGACGAGTTGTCAGTCAACGAATTGGCCATACAGTGCATCAAATTGATATTGGTATTTTATGATAAATTTATTACACTCGACAGCGATCCCTTGATTTTCTTGTTAGTAGCTATTGGTAGAATTTGTGACGTTTTTACCTATTACAATTATACAATCAAGTTACACTGCACAATTTTATAAGGCGTAAAGTTTTTGAACATATTCCTAGTCAACATTTGCTAGATTATATTTAGGCCTTATACAGGCAAGAATTTTCCCTACAAAATATCCGTCTCCCTTCTAAGTCAAGGGGTTTGTGAATAATATTTATTTACGCCTATATAATAATATATAGCAATATAAAAAATAAATTATATCTTTTACAGCTTCCGTTATGGTATGAACTACGGTTTATTACTAAAAACTGTAAAAGGACCCGTAGAGGCCTAATTTCGTCTCGTGGACATTACTGCCACATCTCTACATCTCTCATTTTTGTATTAAGTAATAATGTCAATGAATGGAAAGAGCTAAATATCTGTTGCTGATTCATTTTAAAGCAAACCTACGCAATATGCGATGAAAAAAGACCTACTCCATGTTAAGAAAACCATACTTAGCAAGCTTGACATTTTATCAAATACTTCACCGTATACAGCAAAGTTGAAATATGTTGTAAATAAGATATGATCACTTTGCACGTAATCCTGAAAAAGATCGAGACAATTCACATTGACAGTCAGCTCTGTTGGGTATAGCACATCCCTTGAGTTATTTTACATTGAAGTCTGACTTAATTGCATTGCATTACTCTTTTTGATTACTCTAATCCTACTCTTTGGATCTCTTCTTAAATGATACATTTTATAAAATGTTGGTTTGTGTTAATAAGTCACTTGCACTTGTTTTTATTAACAAGATAAATTATACAACTGCGTGTTTGTTTTAGATTCTGCCTCCTGTGCATAGTTAATGAGTTTTCATTTGCGCACAGAACTAAAGAAATCCTTAACTTTCTACAACACCTGACTTGAAATCTGTTTGGGTTTAGTAGTTCATAGAATCGGTACTTTTATTCTTTGTTTTGCCTCTGTTTGTTTTTTTAAGTTTGTCTTGTTCAGTTCAAAAATAAATATTTAGATATACTTTTAAGCTATTTGCAAATTTTTCTTGGTGTGACAAATGGAGGATTTCTTAATCCAACAAAGGAAATAATAAGACAATTTCACAGTTTCGGCTGAATAACGCTTATAAAAAATGGCAAAAGAAAAAGAACAGTTACAAAAATAGAAGAAGAAATGCCCACCAGGGCCCAATTGTTCAACTTATTTAACTAAGAGTTAAATTTAACTTCATGTTAAATCTGGTTGCTTTCTACAGGATTTAACTACAAGTTAAAATTTAACCATGAGTTAAAATTGTTGAACAACTTGCCCCAGGAGATCGGGGATCCATTTAATGAATCCTGGAAGTAAATAGTTAAAGGTAAAAAGAAATTCATCCATTATATAATTGTTTTTTGGCAAATATGTGAATAAATCTTTGTCTTTCAATGAATATGTTGCCAGAACTGGTATTTCTACCTACGGCTGAAAATGTTTGTGACGTCAAAATGATGATGAAATAATGAGGAAAGGAAATTCATCTTGTGTTAGCAAGTCTAGTGCAGAAAAACCACAGAAATCAAAAGTGAATAGTCTAAAAATACAAAACAAACTTGAAACAAACAACCTTTATACCAGTAAGAACGTCGTTATTAATATAAACGTCCACGATAATTATCATACCTGGAACTGAATCAATTTATCTGACTGAAATGAATATGTCGAAAGTAGAAAAGAAAGAAATATAATATTTATACTTTGCTTATTTCGTGCTTTGAATTAATGGTTGAACGGTTTGCATTTCAAATAGTATGTTTTTAGGCAAAATTGTGCAGTTTCAAAATAAATCATTTACTATAAAAAAGAGTATATTTGTGTATTGAATACAAGTTTACCAACGTTGAGTAAATATGAAGAACTTTGATATGCCTTTTCAAGTCTTTCTACACAATGCGTCTATTTTCTGCTCTCTTTTTCAAAAGGAGTTTTCTACTGATTATTTTCGTGTCGTGCCCCTTATTGGTTTGGTTCTGATTGTCCTTTTTTCCAATATGATTTTTAAAATACTAAAAATTTCCTTTAAATGCTATTAATTCTAAAACGAGGTTCAATGGCATCGCACCAACACTTTTAGTTTTGAGTTTCCTTAACATTTTTTGAAAAAAAGTAAGAAGATTGAGATTTACACGTTTTGAATGGCTGTCTTATGGACAGTCATACCACATCTTCTATTTCTAAACTTGAACTGCTGTTATGCAAATAAAACTATTGTGACTCTTTAATTAAACATTTGGTTTAACCTTTTATAAGCTTAGTTACCAAAATATCGAAAACTTATAATTGTGGTATAAGAAATGAATAAAATACAGGGAAACGTTTTCATACTTTATTGTGGCTGTTCTGAACTTTGATGTGTCAATTGTACTTGCACACTGCGCTTGAGAACCAAACGTAAAATTTTCTTTCTTCAGTTAGATCAAATCCCAAAGATAGTATTTTGGAAACTTTGTTGAAAAAGTAGTCAGTATCAAGGCAACAAACATACATTTCAACATTCTTGTTTTCTCTATGGGAACAAAATCAGATTATTTTATAAAGTTTACATAGAGAAAATACACAACTTTAACAGATCGGAAGAAATCCAGCAGAAGAAACCTTGAAATAAAATTGGAAAGATAGCTGTTATAAAATGTTTTCAGAAAATGAAATAAAATTTAAGTGTGAGCGTAAATGTTCACTTAGTAGAATAAAAAAAGATGTATTAAATCAGGCTGCATTCTTTAACATAAAAATTTAAAGGAGTTATCTCCTCTCTTAACAATTTTCAATTTCAATATTTGAAGAGAATGAATTAGTTATGTATGTGATTACAACAAAACTTAAATATTTAGCGTAGACAAAGTTAGTATCTAAATTTTTAAGAGAAAACATTCCAAGGTATGATACTTCTCATAGAAATTATACCCTAAGTTGCATTTTAAAATACACATGCTTAATGAGAATGTGCAGAGAATCACTGTCGATTTACCTGAAGAAATGTATTAAAATGATTTGCCTATAAAGTCTTGGAAAACATATTATGCAAATATCTTTGGAATGTCTTCAGCATTTTAAAATTTTATGTTGTTTTGTGTTGTACTATCAATTATAAAAGGTATTTTGTTAACAAATGGGTAACGAAAACCGTATTCGATATGGATGTTGGATGTATAAGAAAAAAAAAGATTTGTGAAATATGAAATTTCTTTAGTAAAATCAACAGACTTTTTTATCGTATCAGCTGCTCCTGCTCCATACGCCAATAACAACATCCATGAATAATCTTTTATTATACCTCATGTTTTATTAGCTTTCTACAGTTAACGGAGTTATTGACAATTATTACAAAGAAAACGATCAATTATCCTAAACGTTTAACATTTGGTTTAAAGTAGACTATAGGCATCGTTTTGTCAATCTCTTCTAAGATCAACGATTATTATTAACAAGCTGAAGAAATACAATACTCTGCGACTAAATGATTGGAATAAGAAAGACAGCTCATTGGATGATAAAAATTAGCAGAACAACCTGTTAGGGGGTGTACCGTAGGAGGGAGAAGAATCAAAGAAGTTTTAAAGAAGACCACTAAGGACATTTTGCACAGGTACACGTCAAAGTGAGAAAGATAAACAACTGAGAATCGTAAGCATTGGGAAGTAACAGAACTGTGCACTAAAGGTATGTAGTTTCTATTGGGATACTGTGTTTAAAAGAATTTATTGTAGAAAAAACTGTAATGAACCTGTAACAAGGAAATAAATGTGTTAAATTGCTTTAGTTTAACCGATTTTATTGGTAATGTTCATGTTTAAAAATATTCGTTCTTTAAAGTTGCTAACTTAAACTTTTATATCCTTAATGTTTTATATTTCCGCGTGAGTAAAACATTAGAACAGTGTTTATTTTTAATGTCAGCAGAGGTTTTTCCGTACTTTTTCATTTTTTGCACTTTAATAAAAAAAATATTGATATAATATTTGTGAAATATCTATGCATCTACATGTGTTTCACAGATGTGACGCGATCGCAGAGTCAAGTAAGAGTCCGATAAAATGAAGAAAAAACCGGATTGAATCGATATTCGAATATATACGCAAACGCTTTATAGGAAATATAAGTAATGGTATCTGCGTTAATTATCAACATTCTAAATCTTTCAGAAGTTTTTACTCAGACAAAAAATATTGTTATCGACATGGACCTGTCTTTTTACTAAATAATTCTAATAAAAATAGACTATGAAATATTTTGATTTACTGTATCTGTAGTAAAATAGTAGGGTGATATTTTGTAAGTTATCGTTAACTTTTAAGCGATAAAAATATATAACCAACCAAAGTAAATGAAGTAGTTGTGTCTTTATAATTTTATGTAAATTTTTATGCAGTTTTACTTGTGCATTCATTAAATATGTGACATGTGTTAAGAAAAACATCTAATATAATAATATTTAAAAAATTACCCAGAAACGCATTTTACTTGGAAATTAACTTAGAACAGAAATTATCAAGAATCTACAAAAGAAATTACTTCAATTATCTGAAATGTGACCTTCTCCGTGAACTGTTTATTTCTGAAGCCGATATTTCTGTAATGTATAGGGTCATAAAACAGGCCTTCATATGAATACCAATTTATTTCAAAAGCACTCCACTCAATAATGAAAGCATCCGCATGCAATCTTAAACATAAAAAACAACTGGCCAACTTCTATAAATTTGGTATTGTTCCATAGCATAAAATTAAAAAAAAAATCATCTCAATAATCTACCATTTTTGTTCCTTACAGAATGCGTTTTCCCGCGACTCGTTCCATTTTTTCTGTATTCATAATAAAATCAGCACTTCAACATCATTAGAGTTCAACGGTACTTTGATTGATATTTTACATCCGTTATCTGAGTATAAAACGTACTTCTGGACTATCATAAGTTAACTTTTATGATATATTTTGCTTTAAGGACATTATGACAAATAGTTTATGACATGGAAATATTGAAGAAATGAAAATTGACGACAGGATATGCTGAAAGAAAGAATTAACTATAACTTACTTTAATTATTGATAATCATAGTATAATGTAGTATTAAGGGAAGGCTTCAGTAAGGGTCTAGACGACAGGATCATGTCATTTTCACGAAACTACAAAGGCACCGTTATTTTTAAGAGAAGATTTCAATAACGGGTCTAGACGTCATAGTAACATTTGTATATATATCTTGTCTACAATAATATGGTGAAAACATGGGAATGTTAAAAACGCTATAGTCATATGTTTATCGAAATAATTTGAATGAACAGGATTTTTGATTTAGGGTGAGGGAATATTGCTGCCAAATTCCGATACAATTTTTTGAATTCTGATGAATTTTTATGAAAAAGGACAGGGAGAAATTCAAAGGTTTTACAGTAGCTAAAAATATTTCCTGTTATTTTTCACTGCATTCATATTTCAATTACTTCAATTACGTAAGTACAAGAACAGAACCTAGGAAAACATTTATCGTACATATCGTAAGTCAAAAAAAAAAAAAAAAAAAAAAAAAAAAAAAACAAAAAAAAAAAAAAAAAAAAAAAAAAAAAGAAGGTTTCGGTCATGAATTCCTGTTGACCACTTTAACTAACTAAGGACTAAGGACGGAGAAGACGGTGACGGGCAGGGCTTGGCAAGGACAATGATTTATACATATCTGTTTGTCGTGGAATAAGAATAAAACCCAGTGTTTGCATAACGTTGTTCTGTTATCTCTTATGAAGCTAGAAATCTGTATTTTAGTGCAAAAATATAAATCTTACAGTTGAAATGCACTAACAAAACAAAACCTTTCCCTGTCAAAGAAAAACGAATTATAGTATTAATTATAATTTAAAAAATCAGAATTCACTAGGGAAATTGTCTATTAACTCGATTAATTTTTAACTGTCTTATACATCTCAATAACTTGTGTATATCCAGTGATGGTGATTTTGGGTCGTAAAAGGCCCTCCAGTTTTAAATTCAACAGCAGCGTTTTTTCCCATTATTAATTGACAACTTTAATTGTTTTTCTCCAAAAGCGTATATCCTTTGATAGCGATTTGTGATCATGTATGGCCTTCCAGGTTTGAATTCAACAGAAGCGATTTTTTCATCATATAATCTCTACCGATGGGATGTGCACAATTTAATTACGGCCAATAAAAGGATGTCGCTGCTGGTGATGTGTGATTCAACATCTCAGTATTCAGCGCTGTGATGGTGACTTGTCATTAGTTTTCCCTGTTTTTGCATTGATTGGTTTTGATTAGTCTTGTACTACTGCTTACTGTTAGCAAGTGTCATTAGAAGAATAAACCTTTCGTTTTTTTCCAAATTTTTGAATGCCTCAATGTTTTGGTTTCTCTGTATAGTTGTCTTGATGTTGTAAAGGCTCGAAACCATAATCATATTGGTCGATATGGAATTTCCATCTCTCAAAAGACGACGGCATAATATCTCCTGAATGACTATTGTCGGATCCGAAAATTGGCAATGCGTCGGGCGCTTTATAAAATATAGGAACTGCTTCCCCTTTCCACATGTGTTCACCCCCCGTTTTTTGTGGACTCCACATTGCTCATGGACATAATATTTTGTATACGGTATAAGTATGTTTGTCTAGTTCTTTTGTACGTGTCGTTGTTTGAATAACCATTTTCTCTAGCTTCTTCTCTACAGAAGAAATATAAATGAACACTACTGATTAAAAGAATGGCTAGATTCAATATAATTAATCATTAACATGGTTTAAAAAACCAAAAAAATAACATGAGTATACGTAACAAAGAAGAAAATCGTTGACATTAGCAATTTTTGAAAGTAACTAGTTTAAGAAGGCCACAAATAAATTGTAGAGTTCTAGCCTTATACTTATCATAGAAATATGAGATGTTGTTTTTGTTTACAAAACTTATAAATCATAAAAAGGGCTCAAACCAATATGCCAGTTTGTGTGAACGCAAAATTAGAGTGCGTATGAATACGTTGAATTTTACTAAGGTGGTCTATGTGTTTTTTTCTAAATTATTCAGTTTGTATAATATATTTTTTAAAATATTTTATAACAATTAATTTCGAAATGTTGTATACTCATTTCAATTGTTCTTCTTTCATCTGTCATTACAATGTAGATTAATTATATCTGCCCAAAGGAACCTGCAAACCTTTTACTCGCTCACCTTTTATTCTTCGATGTTTGTCTTTCAAATTTTTTCTTATTTGGTCCAAGTTACTTAAACCATCCTGTAGATACTGATGCTCCGATTGGTTAACGAACGATTATAATATTGGATTTAAAAAAAGGCATGCGAATTTGTCTTTTGATCTCGAAGAGGTAATTTAACAGTATCACTATTACCTTGGAATGTCCGTAAAGTTTGACATTAAAATTTCTCTGCAACTATTTGTTCTAATTCAGCGAAATATACACAAATAAATTATTAAATATGACAAGAATCTCAGATAAAAAAGATCATTGCTTTTATTAAAAATTTGTCGCTTGTTGAAAATTTATTTTTGATTTTTTGTCAGTAAGAATGGAGGATTTGTAAATCTCAAAATCCACGTCAAATAGGCTTTGTCAATATGACGAGCTTAATTTATTTTGAAATTAAAAGTGATTCTGGTATTCAGAATATCTATGAAAGTTCCACTAACGTGGAAAACAAACATGAGATTACAACTTTATCAACAGTTTTTGACTATGTAGTATTTAACAGATTTTTATACAAGTTACAATAAGGGGTTAACTTAAATTCTAGAACTTTATCTTTTGTATTGTACTAGTGTGCTCGCCTTTAGTGGGAAGGTTCATAGGTATCAACCCGGGCGGGTCAAATCAAAGACTTTAAAATTGGCATTTGCTGCTTCTCCATTAAGCATGTAGATTTAGGTGTAAAAGAATAGTCGAGTAAGAATCAGAATACTAGTAATGTGTTTAGGGTAAAATGACATATCTTTCATACTGTTTTAGTTAGTTTTAGTTTTGAGTTAGAACATTTAAAAATCTTGCTCAGCGTGTCAGTCAAGTTCAAAGCATGGTTTATTTATAATCATTCATTAATAATCTTTTTTCCTGAATATGATTAAACATTTTCCGCTGGAAGTTAGGCAACATCAAATCGATCAACGTATTCTACTTTAACTTTTTTGTTGATTTTGTTTTGGTCATGTTGCCGCGTGTTCAACTAACATACTAAGGGCTTTCCTCTCCATTTATTTTGTTTTTTTTCCATTTTGTTTTCATATGATATTTAGTTTATTTTGTTACAATAGATAAATTCGAACAGCATTAATGTACTCACAAATGTATTATTACTAGTATTTATTCCATTGATTGTTATATAATTATCGGAGATTTCTTGTCGTAAAGATTACAGATAACTAGCCAATTACTCACAATATGACAGCAAAGTCCATCGTAGGGATTTAACAGACAATGGTGATCCAGAAGAGACCTTTATCAGAAGATATTGCAAAGACATAATTTATAAATTTTGACTTGTTCTAAATTTTATTTACATCTTTACTGATCAAGAAAAATACACTAATGTGCAAAAGTAATAAAACAAATTAACTCATAAACGTTATTTAGTTAACCTTGTTAAATAAAATTGATAGCAATATAAAAGACACGCATGTTTAATAATATCACAAAAGAGCTGGAACGTTATATATATCTTTAAAAACTATGCAAAAAGTTATCCATATAAAGTCTAGAAACAATACATTTTTTTGTTTTGAATGTCATTTTATGTGTAAATATGATGTCCTTTTAGCTCTCCTAGCCTGTTCATGTTAGACATAATTCTATAATTCCAAAAGGTCAAAAACTATTTTGTTAATACGAGAGCAAAAATAAAGCATTTTATACATGTTTATTGATTCATAATTATCAACGGGCATTATTTACAAGAAAACTTTAGAAGTCTGTGTTTTTTATATTGGTCGAAACAGATGACACGGAACCTGCTATCTCTGACATTTGTTTTAGGAGCTGAAATATCGATTGCCATACTGAGCGTGCAAAAAGCTCAGGGAGCACAATGAAACCCTTCCTTTTGGATTTGATAGTGTCCCTTACCATTTTCTACATTTCAGTGCGCATCTTGTTGATAGTTAAAAAAAGAATATGGAATATAAATTCTACTATGCTGGTTTTTTATAAAGGTTTTTGTCATTAACCACATATGATATAAAAATAGGAGATGTGGCATGATTGTCCATGAGACAGCCACCCACCAAGTGACCGTAGAATTTTAACTT
>JAULBM010184501.1:0-17639 GCA_032357055.1 Geukensia granosissima
GGCATCATCAATCCCAACAACATACTAAAATTTGAGAAAAATCGGATGAAGCGTTTTTGAGTTAGTGTACGACGTGTCGCGGACGGACGGACGGACAGACGGACAGACGGACGGACAGACGGAGTCGAGCGGTTACTAGACCTGCTTCCGCCTTCGGCGACGCAGGTAAAAATAAAGACAGGAAGTAGAACATGTAATAACAAATAAAAACTGTTTAGTATCATATTTACACATATATTAATAAGAAAGCCAAAATTAGTACCATATGCAATAAAAGGAATAATAAAAGATTTAATTATAGTGCTGTGACAATATTCTTTACGGATAAGTTTATTAAGATGAATTTAAAGACCATGTGGACTCGGTTTAAATTTTCGACCTTTATATATATTTACTACGTTCCGTTAAAAGTAGATGAGATATCCCGTGTTTCGTAAAATGATTGCAAGTCCAAATTTTGATACCAAATCTTTATAACTATGAAAGAATTAAGTAAAGGTTTTAATCAATTTCCGGTAACTAAATCCTTGAAATTTTCAGTTACATATATAGAAATTGCGTTAATTTAAAATCTGAAACGTCGCTCAAAACAGGGACCAACGGAATGTCTCCTTCAAGGGAAAACAATTGGGGATGAGAAATCGTCCCCCTTGTCGTAAATTTTTGTGGAAATTTTAGCTTGAGAAATATACAGTCTCAGTAGTGTATTCGTAGAAATCTAAATAATTAACAGAAAAGATGTAATCAAGGTAGCTGTAGGTATTGTTAAATTTTTCTATCAAATCAGATCTAATAAGGATCCTTAAGAAGTTTGACGATAAACTGAGATTCATAACAAAAAGAAAAAAATCCGCTATTGAAGGGGCACAATTTGTGCCCATTGGCATTCTTACGACTTGTCTAAAGATTTTATTGCCGAAACGAATAAAAATATGTTTTTGGGGCAGGAAAAAAATACAGAATTAATTTACAGTTTGTTTACAATTGAAATCTAGTCTATTATTCAAATCTAATAAATTTTACTGTTATCTTCAACAAAAACAGCTTTATCCATTGTTAGTGTTTTAAAAATTGAGAGAGAGCATTCCATTTAAGTTTTAGCTACTGTACTAGTTGGTGCAGTTAAGGAGATGTGACAGCATAAACTTATGGAAAAGTATGCAAAATTCTTTGAACATCTAACAATTTGACTTGACTCACAACCTTTATGTCAAACTGACAAAAAATCTAAACAACATCAGCTACTTTGACCCTTCCCCTCCACATTTAACAGCACAACACTTGATTAAAAAGGCAACAGAGGAAAGTAGTATGGCAGCCCTAACACTTATTAAAACAGGGAAACACTACAGATAATTTTGTTCAAGATTTAAAAAGGAGTCATTTGGATAAAAACCATCATAGTCACATTGACACATCTTGAGACGTCTCGAGTCATACTAGAGACATGTCTTATAGAAAATGTCAATATTTAAACCTTTGAATTGTCGCTAAAGCACAACATTTGGAGTACTTTTAACAATGGCTAACAATGTATGACTCTATTTGTAGACAAAGGGTTTTCTGTGAATTTTCCTGTAATAGTTCCTTATCCTACATTAAAAATAAATATTCATGGAAGAATAAATGAGATATGTTTCAACAGAAATTTATTACTTCAGTTATAATCTCTTCAAATACAAAATATATACAAAATAAAAGCAAAGAATAGAATAAACTTTCATTAGAGTAATCTCATTATCAAAAGCACTGATTAGAAATACCATGATCATTAAAGTCATCTCATCAATATCATCTATAATACTGAGGTATTAAAATTGCATTGTGAAATACTAATTTATTTCTTTATAAAAATGATAAAATCAAACTTGAAATATTAAAAAAGCTATTACAACAACAATATAACCATAATAAAATAATTTTTCGACATGATTATAAAAACTAACAACATTTAATTAATATAATATGAGCTCAAAATATAAAAATATAATTGATTCCCACTTATATACATGAAGACAATGTAGAGGTTCACCAATCTATACCATTGCACACAAAAAAATTAGCAAGGCACAATTTACAAACATCTTTGTATCTTTTAAAACAATAAAAATATCAATTATACACTCAACATTGTAAATGGTCATCAGTTTTTGTTTAGGCTGAATTATGGGTTTAATTTTAATGCTGCAGTTTGGCGTTTTCCTTTATTTTTATTTCCTTAATATTTCTGTGCAGCAAATAAATACATCTAGTTTAATCTTTGGAAAATTAATTTAGTGTTTTCAAAATCCCACTGTCTACAAGGAACAAATTTGCAAAGATTATGCACCAATTCTAGTTATCTCACTTGTTTATGGTACAATCTATACAGAAATATCACGACAAGCAAAGTCTTAAGAAAAGAAAACTAAACAGCTTAAATAAAATATTTAAAAAAAAATAAATAAAAACATACAATATCCTGTTCAATTAGGTATATATCCAAGGTTGCAGTTTATAAACACCATTTCAATGTCTGAATAATATCTTCTATTTGTATTCTGTAAGAAACTGTTAAACTGTGTGTTATCCTTCAAGTTTCTATACATATTACAACACTACAATTCCAACATTGTAAAATGCTGCAATTCTATTCTATTGGGTAGTACCATGACAACGGAAAAGTTTACATATCGATAAACCAATGTTGATGTCATAATAAGACTCGATTAATATGTCTACCAAATCGGTTCTTTCTTGGAGTTAAATTTCAATATTTGACAAATTAACTGGAATTTTAAGTAATGAATGCTATTTTTAACGAATGTATTGATGTGTTAGCTCAGGCTTTTACTCACAAACTTTACATAAAGTCTCTCGGACTCTCTTAAGCTTGAGGGTTAGTCGGCTTAGTTTACACATCAATAAATTCCTTCAAAATGGCCTTTATTACTACAATAATGTTTATTTAGGCTAATACTGTTATTATTATCTTATGTGGTTGGGTTGTTATTTCAAAGTAAGCATTATATATTTCATTTTCTAGGACTAACATAAAAAACAATAAAAATAAATTCTAAACAAGAGTAATAAATCATCTATAAGCAATAATTAGCATGGCACTTTTATGCATTTCCGACATGATCCTTACAGAAACAGATGTGTTTAAGGGTTTTTTGAGAAATACAAGACGATTGGTTATTGTACCGGTTAGTTCGACTGACGTCACCAAGAAGATACAACTGACTTTTCCTCTCAGTAACAGTTGCCTCGAATAAAGCATGGCCTGGAATGGTTTCAATAACGACAAGGTAGCGGTGATCGGATTCCTCCTCTGGTTGATAAAACAAATTTAACAAGGTTTTTCGGCTAAATTTTGCAATATGTTGTAGCCCCGTCTCGATTAGCTGAGCTGCTTTTATCTTATGTAAAGCTAACGTTGAGCATTTGTCATTAACTTGAGAAAGTTTTTCATTTATTGATTTCACAACAAACTCTGACAATGTCATTATGCGATCGTTTATTGGCACATTGGTGGCAGTGTAACATGCACAGGAATGTTCCGATATCGATGCATCTGCGCAAGATCTGTCTTGTGGGATATTCCTGAAAAGGCTAATACCCTTTGGGTAGGGTCTTTTATCAAGTTTCTTGGCTGGATTATAGTTCATATTCACTATATCCGCTAAAAGCTCATGGAGATCCTTTGGTGATGTCAAGCGATTTTCATTTATTTTCAAGTTTTCGTGTAATTGTGGAAAACTTTTCTTGATATGGTCGGGAATGACAATACTTAGTAGAGGCATGCGTTCCTCGATTCGGCCTATTGCAGTATTTCGAATTTCGTCCGTCCTTGGTCCATGATCCCCCATTAATATAAATACAGAATTTTTTAAAAGACCATCTTCATACATTGATTCTAACATTTCCAGAATATCGTTATCTGCTAGCTCTATAAAATTCATATAATCGTGACTTATCTCAGTAAGCCATGAAAATGCAAATTTACCAAAATTTTTGTATGTTCTGACAAATTTTTTATAATGCTCTATATGAATTGCGTGTTTTGGTCGATCGCCGTAGCACAGAGATGAGAATTTACCAAATTTGATATTTTTATCTTCTAGAAACATTAGGACTTGATTAAGATTCCACTCAACCTTGTTAATCTTATTTCTTGCAATATAGTAAGGTCGAAGGTAGTGATCAACAGGTGGATCTTTAAATCCTTTAAGCAAATAATTAAATATAGATATTTCAGGAAAATCTTCGCTGAACATTGTAACATAGCCCTTTGCTGTGAAATTTTTCCATATAAATGGATAACTATCTGTAAAGTCATTTCTTGGATCTACTGGTAGTTCATCACTATAAGCAGTTTTCCCCGTCAATACTGGAATCAGATTTGTATAAGTGTTTCCTCCAAAACTTGTGTAACCTTTAAAAACATAACCATTTAACTTTGTTATGATGAAATTCATTGTTTTTATAAGTTTTCTTTCAGCTGTTAACCTTGAAACTGAGTCCAGACCAAAAATCAAAACATTTAAAGTTTTTTGACTTTGTTTTGTAAAATTTCTACTTTTCAATACTGTTTTATAATCTACGTTATACAAAATAGTGTCATAGACTAAATTTTTTTTCGAATAACATTTCACATTTACAAAGTCTGCAGGAATATATACCGGGTTTTGAAATCTGACTTCCGGTTCTGATTCAACGTCATTATCACCAGAGCGCTTAAGAATGTGATAAAAACAGTCAACTGATTTATTCAAACTACTATTTAGCCTTAGCTGCCCTTGTGGGTCAATATATGCTATGGAAGATGATGGATTGCATTCTATTGGATGAGGATGCCAGATGTACTGCATAATGGACTCGTCGAATGGGTCGATGTCTGGTAAATGACACGTGCTGTTTGTGTTTTGATGAACAAAAATGAACCGAACTGGCTGAACATACGTGTTGACAAATATAATGAAACAAAGTAGGCTAAGTGTGACGACAAAGCGTTTTTTCGTCCTCCCGTTCATGTTACAATTTGTTTCCTGAATATAATTTGGTCCACTTGGCGTCTTAAAGAAACATTTAACAGGATAACAAAGTATTCTGTTCACAATGCCCATTACTTTTGAAACTCTCTAGGGCCCTGAACAGTTATTTTCCTGCAAGAGAGTAAAACAATTATCAATACAAGACCGATCATCCCAATAATACATGGTAAAACTCAAACGTTTTTTTTAGTTTAAACAATCTCATAAATTGCGGGTAATTCCATTAAAGAATTACACAATATCGTTACATCGCTGCTTTTCATTATTCATGATGTTTTAGCCAATCACATAAAGAAAAAAGATCATAAGAATGAATTAGCATACGACATATTTTTTCTATCTTTGTTAAGTTACTGACCATGCATGGGATATGAAAATGATAACAAAGCCATTTCATCTACTCTGACATATTCAAAAATAGGGAGGATTGAGTACTATGCAAAACACTTTTTGTGCCTGTCCCAAGCCAGGAAGGTGTCGTTGGTTTTATGTTGTTTTAAATGATACTCGTTTTACACTCTAAAATTATTTGGCAAATAGTTGTTCTAATTGAATATCATCATGCTTTATTTTTGGGGCATTTTACAGTTTGTTGTAGGGTGTGAAAATGTTCCATTATTGATGGTATGACTATTTTTTGTGCTAAATTAAGGTATTTTTAAATATTGAAACGACATACCCTAAATTCCACATGTACTAATTGATGACGTCATAAACATGGGCTTAATTCAAAATGTATTGTATATGTAGAAACGTCAAAGAAAACTCATTGTGACGTCATAATTTATTATAAAAATTACACTTACGACATTTTGTGACTGCTGAAATTACATTTGGTAAAAAGTGCAATATATCTTACCTCACATGTTGTTTCATTTTAGGGCCAAAACGGACCATACCGAACCTACTCTTTTGATACAGAGTAAAATCCATGCAAACATTGATAATTTAAAAACATTTTTACTTTTCAGCAAAATCTTGAATATGCTGTAGAATGTTTTTAAAATGACCTATATATCTTTGAATTTCATTGGTGTACACAAGATACAGTGACCAGTTACTGGTCTATGCTGATTTGCATAGTCGCGGCTGTTTTATATGATGATGATGTCTCTTTTCAAGCTAACAGTAATCAACAGCTTTTAAGATTTGCTTTAAAGTAACAAAAATAAGTGCTAATTTACAGAAATGGCGCAGTTATTTAAGACAGTTTTCACTCTTTCCTTGGTAATCATTAGCAGGAAATTGACAAACTGAAACAGGAGGTACATGTTTTGCTGACAAAAAGCTTGGATGAAGCAGTAACAATTTTGAAACAGGCAGTAAAATCTTATGTAGGATAGAATATTATCTAAAGAACTTCCAGATATTGACCAGTTTGATTGTTTTAGGTGAAGTTGAAAATGTACCTTCTGTATTTTGGAATTTTTTGTATAGTTTAAAAACATCTGACCGAGAAGAGAGGGCGTTGCAGAATTCTTGTGCCTGGACAACACATTTCTGAATATTAAACATTTAATATTATATAGAAGAATTTGGTAAAGACAAGTATTAATAGTTGCGAAGGAGCTGGTAATCAAAAGAATCTTTGAAATGATATATTTGTATCCGATGCATTGAACTTGAACAAAAACACAGATACTTATCATGAAACTGTTTTACAGTTACATAGACAAGAATTTAAGTCATTCTTATGTACGTATAGGAATTGATAGAAGTGGTTTCACTGAACAACAATTCAGACAGTTGTATCATGTCCTGCACTAATATCTGACAGCATCCGAGCTGGGGCATTTGTTTAAAAAACTTAGGATTTTACTTGCTATAAAACGTCTTTCATTTTAGATCACTCTAAAACACGGACCATTTGATTTTTGGGGGTGGGGGAGAGAAGGACTGCGATTTGTATGCGGGCCAGACATTTTTTTCGACCGCTCCGCGGGCCAGATTATTTTTGCATGTATAGTTATTGTCAGAAAATATGTTTGGAAAATTTACTTTTTTCCAATGGCTAGACAGTGGAGATCAGATTCTCTCCTTGGATGTTTAATGGAGTAATCGTAGTGAGTGAAATATAACGACCGAATTATTCCGGTTTACCATGTGTTAGAAATGATTCTGATGATTAAAGTATTTCAGGCATTGACCATTTTTCGTCTGGAACAGGACCCATGTTATTTGGGACCAGTTCAGTACCTATAAGAAATCTGTGAACTGTTATCAGAGATGCTGTATTGATCGTCAACTTTGTCAGATGCAAGTATATTTATGTTTCATGGAAAGAAGAAGAACCATATTTTAATTTTCAATATGATTTTGGAGTAAATTGACAGAAACTTGGCGTCAGCCCATTGAGTTAATGGCCCCAAATTTACGTATGAACAACGACCCGGAAGTAGATTGACTGACTCCACCAGAAGTGAAAAGAAAAGTTCTGGGCAAAGTGCTGGAAAAACGGTATTAGACGTCAAGTCAGAACATTCAATACACAACATAAAGCAAGTCCCAGAAGACCAGAACACTTAAAAAAAACTTCATAAACATGCCATAGCCAGACCAGATTTATTTACTATAATGACCTATGGAAAAAGGAGGATAATTGATTGGGGTCTTGTTCCGTCTATTCATCACACCGAATATCCGGTAAAAATATTTTTGCAAATTAACTTTAAACAGAAATACAGTACAATATTTCATAATTTTTTGTATTCGAATTAAATTCAAAATATTTTATTGTCTATAAACACTTAGGTTTGTGACAATTCTGACAAACATAATACGCAATAACATAAAACATGTATATATGACAAATTCAGTAATAAATATAATAATGTACAAGTAAAACTGACTAGTCCCCTGACCTCAGTTTCAAAGACTGTTTTAAATAGGAACCGGGATTTGTTACTTGCTGTGAGGATGCTGGATTCAAAATAGATGAAAGTTTTTGGTCGTCTGTTAAGTTTGAAAAATTTAGATCCGGCTGAATTAATATCAAAAATTGTTTTGCGCGGTATCTTGTGTAAATTACAATTTCATATGAAGTGCTTTCATCTTCTATGATATAACATGTTTTGCGGAGTCGGTTCTCTCTTGCCCTTTTCAATTTCTAAAGAATGGTCGCTTATTCTAAATTTTGTGATGACTTATCGATGTTCTTAATTTTCTGAGGATAAATAGTATTCTTTGTTCATGGAAGTTTTTAATTGTTTGAATAAAAATAATTTATTGCTTTCATCTAGATTATTAATTTTTGTTTCAAAAAACGTTTTTTTATTTTTCTGAGTAAATACTCTTAGCTTCTAATTTAATTTTTTGTATGTCTTTAGTATTGTTAATACTTCCTAATTTATTTTTAGTATTAGTTGGTATTATGTCTTCGACATATGTATACCATGAGAATTTATATTATGAGAGTGTAGTTATTTACTTAAGTCAAATGCTTCTTTTAAGAATGGATTTATATTTTCAGTATAAAGTCTTGCTAAATAGGCTGATGTCTGTGTAAAGATATATTTTTCTATGGGTAAACGCCCTAGTTCGGTCCTTACTGCTAAATTTGAGGATCTTTTATAAGTACCCAGAATATATTTAAAAAAATTCAAAAGCACCTTTTCAGTAGATGATTTATCAATAAATTGTAGTGGATCAATATTTTTGTGGTTTTTTCGGCTCTATTTTTCGATTTATATTGCGCTATGTAATGATCCATGTAAGAAATTTCTAAATTGAACGTAAGAATTGGCTTAACGAGTTTATCAAATTAATTTGTGGAAACATGTATGGGTAGGTTTCCCAATGACATATTACATGTATGTGATTTTAATGAAAAAATCACTTTCCTTGCTTTTTTTGCTAATTCTTCCGTTATATTTTAAATTTCCATTACTTTTTAGTACAGAGCCCAAAAATTTACATTCATTTATGTTTTCCAACCTTTCATTTTTATAGAATATTGGGTTGGTTTTTGAAACAACTAAATTCTGCTGAAATAATCAACTCTGTTTTATATTAAGGGTAAGCTGCTAGTTGTCGCAGAACTTTGAAAGTGGTTCAAGCTATTCTAGCGACCCTCTTTAGATTCGGAGAGAATAAGAAGATCATCTGCAAATAGCAGACTTCCTATTCTTGAGTTAATTATTTTCAGGAGACAAGAATTATCCGATTCAAAGTTAGAACTAAGATCATTTATGAATATATTAAAAAGGGTGGCTCTTATTTACTCCCCTTGACGGACACCTTTATTCGTCTGGAAATATTTTGAATTCATGCTTTCAGTCTTGATAGAGAATAATGTTTTTGTGAATTGGTTTTTATAACATTGTACATTTGTTTACCTATACCTTTTTTGACTAATTTGTATAAGAGCCCCTCCCTACAGACAGAGTCAAATGCTTTCTGTAAGTAAACATGCAAACATTTTCTTACGATTTTTATGTATATATTTATTGATTAGTCCTATGATTTTCTCTGAATCCAAATTGTGATTTAGAGAACTGGTTTTCCATTAGTTTAGTAAGTCTTTTGTTTAGGACTGCACTAAATATTTTAGATAGACAATTGATAAGGGAAATCCCTCTATAATTGGAAGGGTATTCTTTATTTCCAGATTTATGTATTGGAACTAAAAAGGACTTGTTCCAAAGTTCAGGAAAATAACCAGTTTTCATAATAAGTTTGAAAACTTTGGCATATGATTTCATAGTAAAATCACTACTGTATTATATCACCTCATTTAGTATACTTTCAGGTCCACCTGATTTACCTTTTTTTTAATTTTTCAGTACATTTTTTATTTTCACTGTTGTTATTGGTTTATCAGTTTCAAAGTTGTACTCTATTAATTTTTCTAGATTGTTTAAATCATGTTCAATTTCAGCTTTGAAACAATTATTTATATTTTTACATTCCCTATGATTTTGAAAATGTTCAATAGTTTTTTCTATATTGTTATATAATTCTTCTGACCCTGCATCTTCCTTTGGCTTTCCCTTTAAGTTTTTAAGGATATTAAAAAATTCTTTTGGATTTTTATTTATAGTGTTTGATAGAATGTCAAACATCTTCTGTTTATATGCTTGTTTTTTATGTCTAATCATGGTTCTGAATGATTTCAAAAGACCGAAATATCTTTGTTTGAATGAAATATTGAATGGGTTGATTTTCAGCTGTTTACCCATATAGTTTAATGTTTTCTTATATTAATAGACAGAAAGGTCAGACCATTTTTGTTAAACTTTCTTTTGTCGAGTTTTACTTTTTCTGCTGATGAGACTACATGATCTTTCTGTCAGACTTCCCAAAATTTTGGACAGTTCATTTGTAGCATCATTTACTCACGTTTGATTCTCCTGGAATGGTTTAGATTCAAAATCAATAATTTGACTTTTTAAACTTTCAGTCATGAGACTGTCCAACGAGATGTTTTGATTTTTCATTCCATTTGTAAGATTTGTGTTTTCCCATTTATGTCTAGAATGAACTGTTAGTGTATTATTTTTAATTCTGTAGTTCAAGTGTACTTCAATTTGTACATGGTCTGAAAGATAACTAAAATCATGAGTTGAAAAATATTTAACTGAAGTCAGGATACTCTCACTAATTATTGCATAATCAACACAACTAAAGCCATTTGTAGTCACACAAGTGAAATATCCTAATGAGTCACCTACATATCTGCCATTTAATATTTAATATTAAATAGTCTTGAAGACATAAATAATTCTAAAAGATATTTTCCTTGTAAATTAATAGTTTTATCCTGATTATTTCTATCTAAATGTTGATCAATTATATAGTTTTCCGGTAAAATGTTTATTGTATCATGTATTTAGATCTGTTGAATCGTTTTCAATGAACTCTGGACCGTTTCCAGTTCTGGCATTAAGATCGCCGAGAAGTAATACTTTTCCTTTATTTGTAAATGAACTAATTTCAGTTTCTAGTAATAAGACATCATTTTCATAATGTGTACAAGAAATTGGCGGAATATAAATACAACATAAGAAAACATCTTGTTCAAAGCCAAAAAAGGATTTTTCTAATCTTACCCACATTTTATTTTCTGAATTGGATCCATTTCGTACAATGGATATTCCTTTACTTAAAGATTTTCTATAATACACGATAATACCGTCACTATCACGTTTTGCTTTTTTTTTTAAATCATAATATGAAAGAAATTTTTCTCCGGGTACTCCGGCTTCCTCCACCAGTAAAACTGACCGCCGCGATATGACTGAAATATTATTGAAAGTGGCGTAAAACCCCAATCAAACAAACAAAACAAACTAAACAAAGATGGAGTTTTAATTGAAAAAAAAACAGCCTGAAATCGTTGATTGAGGCTTAAATCAGATAAAGTCAAAGTCAAAGAAATTTTACCAGCATTGGAGTTTTTCATACAAAACTCTCTGCGTATACTGTATGTGAAATAGTAATATGACATAGAATATCCTAATTGCAAATAACATTGCCGATAGTTTGAACGAAAATTTAAACAAACTGCTAAAAATAAAAATATCATACCAACAGAACACATATCAATAATATGAAGAAGTTAATTAGTTTGAAAATACACTTTAGGATAGACTAATTCTGATTAACTACCTAAAACTTTTACAAAAAAATTATAGATATATCATTTTCACAATACTATTATGAGCATTTTGAGAAAAAAACATCTCAAAATAATTTTCTAAATAAATGGTTATTGTTTAACAATCAGATCATTAAACAGTTACAATAACAACCTCCACACAAGGAAACAAGCTCGCAAGCTCGTCAATGTTTCCTTGTCATTAACCCTTTTCATTTACTGCGGAGTCCTATTGTGACGTCATTTTTGTGGGAAATGGGAACTATTTTTGGTCCCAAAATGACGCAACTTAACGGCTGTAACTTAAAAAAAATTTAATATGTTTCATAAAGCAACAATTGTCGATCAAAAAACGAAGATATATCAAATTTTATTTTTTTGTTATTAAAAATTGAAAAATAATATTATAAATATTCTTCCGCGTGCACATTGATAATGACAAGATTCTTGTCATTGTGAAAGTGCTCAATGCAGGGTAATTATACACAAAGTCTGGAAGCGGAGCGGATATGACCCTGAAACGGAGGATTTTACAATAATTGAAGTCACTCTCCCCATATTTTATAATACAGGTAGGTACACCAATGAATGAATATTCATGAACAATGAAGAAGTTTCAGAAATTCGATAATATTTTGTCGGTCACTGAAACAGAAAAAAATTGAGGCCTTAAAGGGATCCTTTTCTGGAAAAGTGATGCATCTAAAAAATTCAAGAGATAGATCATACTAATTACAGTTGTAAAGACTATAAATGAATATTTCTGGGAAAGGGAAAGCACTGAGAGATGCATTTTTTTCTCAGAAAAAGGCTTTTGAAAAATTCTTGGAAAAACGACAAAAATTCTCCGGAACGGGTTAAAAAATTCCTAGAAACATCTACCAAATTCTTGAAAAAAAGGATGTGATGGTGTATAGATTAAGCTACATTACAATATTCATTATATGTTAATATCTAGCTTCAAATAGATCAATATGATGTTTTAGATTCAATCATGTTAATATCATGGTGAAAAAGAGTTATATAAATGGAGAAATTCTGTGTCTATTTACTAAGTGCTATACTTTCTAAAAAAAAAACATTATGCAAATCAGAGAAGCAACAAAACTTTGTATTACCATGTAACCTGTCTATCTGTTCAGCAAATATGAAGTCGTTTCTTGGCACCTACTTCCCTTTTTAAAGATATACTTTAAAAGTAGTAAAAATGAACAAAATCTAGACAATTGTTCAAAAAAAGCAACATTGTATTCCAGAATGGACATTTGGATTGCAAAAAGACTGGTAAAAAGCAACTGTTTTCTGTTATGGTAGTTTTCTCTTTTAAAATTTAGCTATAGATAATGTTGATACATGTATACAGTTTTCTAATTTAGCCACAAGTAAAACAAGACTGGACACTTTAAGAATTTTATAGGTGTCTCTGGCATCTATAATATTTAAAAATCTGTTACATTGTATTTAGAGACCACTAGAATTTGATGGAGGACTTCTCAAAACAACAATTCAATCTTGATGGGGGACTTCTCAAAACAACAATTCTTGATGGGGGACCTCTCAAATCAACAATTCAATAAATTATACTGGCTTGTCAATTAAAGAGTTTACTGTGAAGACTAGATATAAAACAATTTTTAGAACCAAAAAGGGCCTTAATGCCCTACTCCTTTAGTTTTGTACCCCAATACAAATAAATAAATTTTAGACAAAATTCAACATCTTATACTTTAGTCACAAAGTAATGCAAAAATCAAATAAAAATTACAATAAAATGAGGGACTGTTGGTTGTTAGTTGATTAACGTCTTGTGACAAATATTTCATGAATATTCAGGTTTAGAACAAGTTCAACAATTATCAAAATTATTGAAAATGGGGCTAGGGAGGGACAACAAGGCAAAGTTTTTTTAATGCCACTGGAAAAAAGGAAGGATGGGTTGGGACTAAAATTTAGCCTTTTTGTAGTGGCATCATCCTTTTCTTTTTGGATACTGCAAAAGGAATCTTTTACATGCAAGGTGTGACATTTACCATACACGTCACCCACTAAGTTTCATGGCCACACATTTCCATTTTATGACTTATAAATATTATGGATGAGACAGCTCTAATACTGCCAAATACTAATGGGCCTGCCTTGCTATAATAATCACATGATTTAAATAGCTTTTTGGTCCTCTTCCAAATACATCTCTTTTGTATTGGCCCTTTAAAAAAGAGGTATTGGCCCAGCTTTTGAGGGGCTGACAAGCTGTATAAATCACTTAAATCATAAAATTGAATCAAATTTTTACAAACAGGCTCTTTCTGGTATCCGTCCTGGTATAGATGCTCAGTCAGCAATATTGTCCCTCCAAACTATTGGGCCTTGGGGACCAATACTGTTAACCTTAAATCTAAAGATAGACTATTACTGAAAGAAAGTTAGTTACAACATAATACTGACATTTGAGGTTGGGTATTACTGTGTGCAGATAAATTAGTATGTCTCCAAATTGTGTGCTGAATCAAATCTGAGATCAGAACAGAGTAATAAACAATTGCCCGTAATTCAGAAATTGCACATGCATTTTAACTAATGATCATAATGCCAAAAGGAGTAGTTCTACCAAAAGTCGAATTTGGCCCTTAAATTCAACAAAAAACATGAATGTTCTAATAGCTTCTTTAAAGTGTTTGCAAATGTCCAAATAATACGTAAAAAGATAAATTTTTAATATAAACTCATCCCAATTGCATCATAATTTGGCTTCAGGATGGCAAAACTTAGTTTTAGCCATTCTGTGGCTAAATTTGGGTTGTTTTTGCTCAATATGACTGAGACTGTCTATCTAAAAAATATTTGTCAGAGATGTTGATATTATCTGAAAACATTTTTGATCAATAAGAGATTTTTGTTGAGAGATGCAGCTACTGTTTTCTATGAACAAATACATGCAAAAATGAATTATCTTATTTTTGCTGGAGATTGGAATGAAAATTCATACCTGAATTGCAAACTTTGAGAGAAAAAAACTCTTAGTTTTTAAATACAAGCATTTTAAAAAGTGAAAAGAAATATTTTCGAATTATTTCACTTATCAAATGCCACTACCCCTTTAAAAAAATGTGATTCCTTAATGTGTGTCAACAACACATGGGTAGCCTTATTTAAAATGTGAACTTTAAAAATTTCATAATAATAGAAATATTGTATTTATATCTGAATTTACAATCTTTTTCACTTCGTGAGCATTTCATTGAGACAAAAATGTTAATTTGATAGATGAAAAAAATAGTAAGTACAACTATTCAAATGTGCATAAAATATAACGGTAATTAAGGAAATGGTTATGAATTATATCACATCTCTTATAATAATAATAATTATGATAATTTCAGTCAAGACCTTTAAGGCGTCTGTTATTCTTCTTATTGGCAGCGTCATAATCAATGTCACATGACTGCTTGCTTGATCATTTTCAGTATCATGACTGTAGGCTCTTGAGCAACTGATACTGGAAATATCAGACAACAACATCATATGAAAAAGTACAAAACTGCCAATAAATTTCTTACAAGGCATGAAGGGCAGGGTCATCGGGCGGGTGTTGAATATGGATGCATTGATAAAGATGCAACTCCATACCAAGAACCAAGTGCACTACTAGGACTAATAGTTGGGTCTGTAAAAAATACTGTCTGCCAAAAATGATTGCTCATGCACAAATAAGTGGGTAGGGCCATCAACTACGTGTTGATCTGCACTGTAGTTCTATTTATGCTGCTGTAGACTAATACAACCAAGACATGTATCACAATTTCTAATAGTTTTTTCATTGCATTGGAAACAAACACTTGTAAATGTTAATTCCAAAATTTACAGTCTTTCACATGTAAGTAATATTACCCAATTAATGCAAATTGTATTCCCATTGAAAATAAGCATTTAAAAATAACACTTTAAACAATTCATTCCTAAAAACTGACCAGTATGAAGTTAAAACTAAAAACAAAGAAAATAGAAATGTTGATGTTTTCTTTGAATTTCCACTTTAAAAGGGAAAATCAGATAAAATATTGCACTTTCCCAAACGGTTTTAAATTGCAGTTTATTTTATCCAGCAGCTATATTTAAACAAAGGAACTCTGGCATTAATATCTTTAACCAATCAAAAACTCTGGAAATAACACCTAATCTGATCAAAGAAGACTTGTTATTTTACATCCTTCTGTTAAAGAATGTACACATAAAACAGCCATTACCAAATGCAGTGTTTTATATCTCAACAATGCAAAACAAAATTAAAAACCAAGCTAAATTCCCTTCAACATGTAGTTTCACCTGGTCCCGTTATTTAAAACAAATCTTGGAGTCCCTCTACCATAAAAAACTTAAAATTGGTCCCTCCCTTACAAGACCCCCAGCCATTCCAGCAAATAGCATGTTAGAGGTGGCCTTTGATTAGAGTAGATAATATAACAAACTAGTAACCTATAGCTACTGCATACAGTACTGGCCTGTTAACAGAGGGTGATCTCAATGGAGGAACCTTATAAATGAGAATCTCCTATATTTTTTAATCATTCTGGGTTCTTATTTGAAACTTATCTGAACAACCATTGCAGTACAACTTGGAACAGCAACACTACAGCAAGAATTAGCCAATGTGATCCATTGTTAGATGAGCCATTATGGCTTTCTTGTAGATTGGACAGCATAGAGATTTTAGAATTCAGAGTCTTTATACTGTTCTGTATTTCCCGTTGACATTCGATCAGAGGTTGTAACTGGTTGGCGATTGTTTCTTCTGTCAGCCGGTTCCTGTTGCTGGAGCTGGAACGCTGAATTCTACGAGCTACCAGTAGAAATTTTATAATATGTTATTTTGTAGTACATGTAGTACTATCAATTATCAAGAAGTTATTTGTGATATTACAAAAAAAAAAATTGAGATAAATTGTAAAAATGGATTATGGAAAGTAGCCTTAATCCTGAAAGGATTATCTCAACTCAGGCTCAATATGGGAGTCTCAAGCTTATATCAGTGCAAATTTGAAAATGCCACGAAATATTCTGTTAAAACCTGAAAATTTTTGCTTTGAATTTTTAGCTTGGAAATCATTTTACAGAATATATTACAATAATTTCTTGTAATTTTAAAGAAATTTCTAGATTTCATATTAAATGAAAAGTTGTTCAGAAATGTCAAGGGATTAATTAACTGTAAAATTTCAACCAGAAAAATTGATTTCATCTCACATTCACTCTGAAAGAATGTTTAAAAAATTTCTGTAAAATTGGTAGTATTTATAGAATTTTCAGATTTATTAACTTCTGGTAACAGTACAATGTTTTTGGACTATAAGACGAACCATTATAAGTCAACGGGGAAAATGCAGTTTAGACTTATAGTCTGCTTAGATTTAAAGTAAAAAAAAATACAGTACCTCCACACAATTGTATTACAACTTTTACATCACTTGGGTTTTTTAAGTATGTTAATTTTAGCACAAAAAAATACCACATTTTTTTGTAACTGTGTCCAGTGATAGATTATTAAGACATTTTCGACAGAAATTTGTAGTGCAGAAATCTTTCGTTGCTTGAACTAGAACAGCTCAAATACAATGAACCCTATTTTCAGCCATTTCAGATTTTTTTTGTATTTGTTTGAACCTCGATTAGTTGAAAAGTCGTTTAACTTGACTAATTTTAAAATACTGATCCCTTTGATTTTAAGGTAAACAAATTTTGACTACATGTAGACATAGTTCTATTGCCAATGTTTTACCCCATAAAACAGCTGATTAGAAGGAGAAATTTTTTTTCCAATATATTTATGAATTTTTTTTAAAATCCTGTGTGTGAGTTCCTGCCTGACTTTTTAACATACAAAAACTTGCAATGCACATGATAAGGTTTGTTAGTTACAGATTAGATTTTAAAACCACAGGCTGAAAGCTACTTCACTCTAATTAACTCCCTTTTAAATATTCAAATGAGGTGAACTCTTCAAAATTGTGCAT